>PVHY01012963.1:0-42724 GCA_004024945.1 Uropsilus gracilis | reverse complement strand
CTCCCTTCCTTCCTTCCTTCCTTCCTTCCTTCCTTCCTTCCTTCCTTCCTTCCTTCCTTCCTTCCTTCCTTCCTTCCTTCCTTCCTTCCTTCCTTCCTTCCTTCCTTCCTTCTTTCCTTCCTTCCTTTTTTCCTTCTCTCCTCTTGCCACTCTTTTTATACTCCCTCTCTTTCTACTACCCGTTTTCTCTCATGGTTTTTTCAGACTCCTCCCACCCAGGTATTTTGACACCAATACATTTTTTTAGCTGCCTCACTATCCAGTATCAACCTGAAAGTCTTTACTAGTAAATGGTGAGTAATCACGTGGTATTGTAAGTGACTGAGACATTACCCACTATAATGTGTGTAGTCTGTCAGAAAAAGTCTTTGAATTTATAAGAGTACTGGAACAGAAATTTTTTTCACATTTATAGATTACATCCAAGGAAGGATTCTGATTGGTCCTAACTGGGTCACATGCACATCCCTAAACCAATCATTTGAGTCAAGAGGATATTGCACTTGACTTTCCATCACCATCACTTGTCACCTTGATTAGTGGGGAGCCCTTGATTAGAAGGGAGATAGGAACTTGTGTATGTTAAGCAGACAACAGCTTAGTTTACCTCAGTTTACTGTAATTGGCAGGAAGGCAAACCTGAGCCTCCTACTTGAAGGGCAGGTTGAACTGTGCTTCTGCTGGTTTAAATTGAGGCCAGCTTTATGATGGAATACTACTCAGCAATAAAAAATGATGAATTATTTCCATTTGCAACAACATGGAAGGAACTGGAGGGAATTATGCTAAGTGAAATATGTCATTGGAGAAAGACAAACATTGGAAGATTTTATTTATACATGGAATAAAGAGTAATAGAACAAAAGGACTGACAAGACTAAGCCAAAACAAACCCTAGAAATATGACTATAGAATAGAGGTCACTAGGAAGGGAAGGGTCCAATGATCTATGGTAAAGTACTCTTTGTGCTTTGGTGGTGCATGTGGTGATATACATATGATGAGGTGTTAACTCAATCCCTTAGATCATACATAGTGTTATAAACTAAGAAGTTATCTCAATTGAAAAAAAAGCTAGATATCATCTCCTCCGCTGGACATCTTGAGTGGTTGACTACTCAATAGTCACCAGTACTTTTCCCACCAATCTCCCTCTTCCTGTTGTGACCTTAGGAATCTCTTGATCCAGAAAATCATACAAACCATGCAAATCAAAGGTTCAAATCTTTTTGTTCATTTTAAGATCACTCATGAAACTTCCCAAGCCATCAAGGGTATTATCCAGAAAGTCACCAAGGATTTGGAAGATGTTGCTCTGCAGAAGCAGTATGTGTCATTCCATCATTATCACAGAGGAATTGGCAGATGTATGCAGGCCAAACAGTGGGGTTGGATGCAGGGTTGATAGCCCCAAAAGAGTGCTGAATCTTTACTACATCTTAACCATGTAGAGAGCAATGCTGAGCTGAAGGGCTTAGATATTGATTCTCTGGTCATTGAGTATATACTTATAAACAAAACTCCTAAGATGCATCCTTGGTCAGATTAACCCATCTGTGAGTTCTTCATGCCACACTGAGATGATTCCTATTGAAAAACTGATTGTTCCTATCCCAGAAGACATTTTACAGAAAAAAAAAAAAAAAACATTACAGAAGAAACTGAAGAAAACTTGTGGCTAAAGGATAAGTTCAACTAAAATAAAATGAAGTGAAAGTGAAAGCAGAGTGTTGGTTGTCTTTATTAGTAAATATATTTCCAGTGTCTTCCAAAAAAAGCTTTATTTGGGGAAAAAAAACCTGCTGACAAACAGGTAATTAAATTACTTTGTGTCTTTAAATTGTCTTCTTTTCAAAGAAAACACCCAGAGTCTCAACCAACAACTGATTTTATTGTGAAATGCTATAATGTGATTTTAAATGATATGAATTTTGGGAAAAAAATTTCTGCAGGGATTCACCCACAAAATGTATGCAACTAACAGTCCCAGAGCATCCTAAATCATAGACAAGACAACCTGAAAGTAAAACACTTCTTGTTTTTCCTGAACCATTTTTGCTGTGTTAAGTCTATTCTATAGTATTTACATGGTTTCACTTGGCAAAGATATAGAAAGTCTTCAGTGGTGAATGGTGAGTAATCCTGTACTACTGTAAGTGACTGAGACATTAGCCACTATAAGTCAGTGTGCAGTCTGTCAGAAAAACAACCTTTGGATGTGTACTATAATTAGTATTTATTTGCTAAAACTTTGTTCCAGAAAAATGTCTTTTGGCTCACTTTCAAAATATTTTAAGAAGAATAAAGTTTGTATTATTTAAAACCATGTTCTAGCATTTCACAATAAAACCCATTCTTGGGTTTGGTTGAGACTTGGGTGTTCTCTTTGACATAAAATAATTTAATTACCTGTTTGTCAGCAGGTTTTTATTTTATTGTTATGGTATAGCTACCTTTTAACTGCGAATTTTGGGAATTGAAGGCACAATTTTTCAAAAAATTATTTATTTATAGAACTTTGAGGTTATCTTTAGCTTTGACTCATAATTAAATCAGTTTTCATAGCCATTTACTGTTTTCAGTATTTCCCCATTGATTATAATATCCCTGTAAGATGCCCATGATAAAGAGATGGAGAATCAGAGACAGTGTTTCTCAGGTAACAGAGATAAGTGACAGTGCTGAGACATAAAACTTTCTTCTATATCAGGTCAGATGCTTTTGACTACATATGACAAATAGTGGCTTAAACAGAAAAGACATTAAACAGTATTATGTAAAAGAACACTAGTAGCAAGTGAGTCTACATTATTTCAAGGAGCTATATATAGACTGTTACCTTTTTGAGTCACTTGATTTCTCTCGCATGGTCACAAAATGATTGCAACTACTCCCAATATCACATCCTCACATAATAAAATCAATACAAAGCAGGAAGGAAATTAGAGACCTCTCCTTCATCTTCTTTCTTCTCCTTCTTTTTGTTTCTTCCTCTCTCTTCCTTTCACATTTTCTGTTTCTCATTCTCTCCTCTTCTTTCTTCCCTGACTTCTCCTGCCTCTCTCTTAAATCCTACCTATTTCTCCCTTTTACAATTTTTCTTTTCCTTCACTTCCCTTAATTAGGAGTTACATTTTTTGAAGAAAAATTCTCCAAAGATTTCCCCAAATATATTTCATTCGTCATAATTTAGTTACATTTTTACCTATAATTGCAAGGAAATCTGAAAAAAGAAATAATACATGATATTTTTAGTCTATCATTGGGAACAGCTATTTCTATAAAAGTTGCAATAATGGAAAGTGAATATGGACTTGGTCCCAATAGTATCCATTAATCTTTTGTAATGTAAGTCCCATGCTCTTTTAATTTTATTTCATCAGATTTATTTTTCTTGCTCAGAAATAGAATTTATTTATTTAGAACCATTTATTAAGGGTTCACTTTAACAGTGTAGTATGTGTTCTGGGCCTTTAGTGATTGATGGATGTTCTTGCTTTTGAAGAATATCTTATCAATGAAGGAAGGCAGAACCCAAATAAAAATACTTTAAATGTAAATTAACATACAAATGCAATTTTTATTTTATTTTATTTTGATGAAAGCCATTGGTATTTTTATTAGGATTGCATTGAATCTATAAATTGTTTTGGGTAAAATGGCCATTTTATTATTTTTTTTTGTTATTTTAAATAATTTACTTATATATAAATTTCACATCTCTGTGACCTCTGGGGCTCACCTCCCCTCTATGACCGTTCCCACCCTGTCCCACCCTCTCCCAAGTTGTGTACTTCAATTTGGTTATTGGCTTGTTTTGACTTTTCTTCATGGATTTTTGTTTATCTTTCTCATGTCCCATATAGTAGTGAAACCATTTGGTTTCTGTCTTTTTCATTTTGACTTGTTTCTACTAATATGAATTCTTCTAAGTTCATCCATGTTATCATAAAATTGTCCAATTTGTCATTTTTAATTGATATGTAATATTCCATTGTGTATATATACCACATTTTTTTAATCCAGTCATCTGTTTTTGGGCATTTTGATTGCTTTCATATCCTTGCAATTATAAATTGTGCTGCAATAAACATCCGAGTACAGGTGTCCCTTTGTATCCACATTGAAATCTCCTTTGGGTAAATTCCCAAGAGAGCAATTGTTGGGTTATATGGTAGTTCCATTTTCATTAATTTGAGGTCCCTCCATACAGCTTTCCATAGAGGTTAGACCAGTTTACATTCCCACCAGCAGTGTGAGTGTCCCCTTCTCTCTACAACTTCGCCAGCACTTGCTGTTGCTGGTTTTATGGATATGGGCCATTCTTACTGGTGTCAGGTGGTATCTCATTGTGGTTTTGATTTGCATTTCCCTTATTGGTAGTGATGTTGAGCAATTTTTCATGTGCTTGTTGGCCATTTGTATTTCATTTTTTGGAGAAGTTTCTTTTTAGTTCTCCCCATTTTATGATTGGGCTTCTTGTTTTACTTTTGTTTAATTGTGTGAGTTCCTTGTGGATCTTCGTTATTAAACCCTTGTCACTCTTGTGAAGAGCAAAAATTTTTTCCCATTCAGTTGGGTTTCTTTTAGTTTTTTCTGTCATCTCTTTTGCTGTACAGAAGTTTTTTAGTTTGATGTAGTCCCATCTGTTTATGTTTTCCTTCCATTTTTTGCCATCAGTAAATTTTTCCAGAAAGGTATTTCTGAATTGTACTTCCTGGAGGGTTTTTCCCAGATTTTTTCCTATGTATGTTACGGTTTCAGGTCTGACATTTAAATCTTTTATCCATTATGAGTTGGTTTTTGTACAAGGTGTGAGGATGTTGTCTTGGTCAATTTTTTTGCAGGTTATTCCATATGAATTTCTGTAATTGTCTTTCTATATCTTTAAAGAATGTCATTGGAATTTTTATAGGAATTGCACTGAATCTGTAGATTGCTTTTGGAAGGATGGCCATTTTGATGATGTTAATTCTTCCAATCCATGAGCAGGGAATGTCTTTCCATTTCCTTATGTCTTCTTCTATCTCTTTTAGCAGCTTTTAAAAGTTTTCTTTGTATAGATCTTTCATGTGCTTTGTTAGGTTTAATCCCTAAGTATTTAACTGTTTTTGGTACAATGGTAAATGGGATGACTTTTTAAATTTCTTCTTCCTTTTCCTGGTTTTTTGCATATAGGAAAGCTACTGACTTCTGTGTGTTGATTTTGTATGTGGCTACCTTACTGAACTGGTTTATTATTTCAAGTAGTTTTTCCGTGGATTTTTTGGGGTTCTCTATATAGAGTACAAATGAAATTTTAAAAGGTGACTTAAAGAATTGATAATTCACTGATATTTAAAAAAATCAGTATTAAAATCAGTATTGAGACAACAAAAATGTGTGATTTATTTTCTGTCCACAAAATATATTATTCTAAACAAAATTAGGGCCATAACTCTCACCTCATGTTTCTTGCCCTTTCTCCATGAACCCATATTAATATTTATGTTGAACTGACAGGTGTTGTCCATTCTCACTTTACACTTTGAAATCAGATAATGAGTTCCCTTAAGTTAAGCAGGATTGAATTTTATTGCATTTTCAGTCCAATTATCCTTGAAATCCACAGATAATCCTCAAACCTCATTTGAGTGATTAGCATCCATGTATTCTATACAAAGCCTTTCAGTGAGAATTGCAATAAAGAGTAAGATGGACATTTTAAAGTTTCACCTCCTTGATCATTTTCAAATCCAACATTTATTGATTAGCCCAATTCCGTTGTACCACCAGTTCTGCCTTCTGGCTTCTTGACCTGGCTTAGACATTCTGAGGCTCACAAACCATCTCTTTAAACACATTCTTCACATCATCAATTTAACTCATCTGTTTATCCTTTTTAAGATGTCAGTCCACAACCCAGTGTCTACAAGAAGGTTTCACATACCATCTTGGGATACATCTACCCTTCCTCTTGGGCTCTGGTACCTTATCATTATTGCCATATGACTTTTAAAAAAATATTAATACTGCCTTTTATTACTCCTTATACAACTACTTGTCTTCTGGATTGTTTAAACAACAGACAACATTTGCCACAAAATGTTTGTCAAATGGCTGGTCATAAGCACTCCAGTACCACTTCATATAATGGGCACTTTTGTCAAAGATGACTGATTTTGCCATTCACCTTATAATATTTCAGCACAGCCTTCTTAACCTTCTAATTTTTTTTCCCCCTGGAGAGTGGTGTGAGACATTTTCCTTTCCTTAGCACCAACACAGACTCAAGACAAGCTGAAGAATGGATCTTTTGAATTTTGCAGAGAAAGTTCATCCAGCTTCCAGTTGCTCATCAGCAAAATCAGACTTCACTGATGATGAGAAATCCTTTCTTCTGAGTCTTAGCCTTAATGTCTGTTGTATCCAAGGGTTCAACCTTGACAGTCATTCCAGAAAAGGTGTTCACGAAAATCTGCAACTTGGAAGTATTTTCACTGCAAGTAGGAGATTGAAGGAAAGAGCCCAGAAGACCAGTTCTGAAGAGAAAATAGTGATCACATGAGTGCCTATTCCTCAGTATTCTTTATTCTTCATTTTCATCATGCCAGAATTTCTGTTTCTGCTCTCCCCTGCTCTGCATTAGTTATTTTTCTAAAATAGGATCACAGTACTCCTTGATTAAAACCATCCAGTGAGTTGTGCTTGAAATCCAAGGTTGTTCACATTCTGCAGGGAGCCAGGTTCATTGCTACCTCTGCTTTTGGGAAGCAGGAGTCCAGGAGGGAGTGGTGGGTAGCTGGGAACTAAAAGAGGCAGAAGTGGCAGACAAGATGGAGATGTCAGTCAGGAACAGATGATGGTGACAGTGACAATCCAAGATTTCTAGTGACCACCACATTCTGGGGTCTCCACCCTGGAGCATTCACAGCTTGAAAGAGGAGGGAGTGCCTAGGCTGGATCTCCCCAAAGCTGAACTTGAGATAGCAATTTGTGTGAAATTAGTTTATTTGGAAATATTCCAGGGAGCAGGGGAGCAATATGTTGAGGAATAAATCAGAATAGAGGAAAAACTGGTATCCGGATGCCTCACTGAGTGACTGTCATGTGAGACTGTGAGGAGTCGTATGCTTTCTTGAGGGGAGAGTGAAGACAGGAACAGGTACTCCTTGACTTCTGTCCCCCTGGGTAAAGGTAGCCTCTTTGACATTAACTCTCTTGCATATCTGCATTAAAAACACACAGATTCCAAGTGATTCATACATGGATTCTCAAGCCAGCTTGAAAGGAATCTCTGCACAGACAGCAAGAGGTTTGCAGTGCAACTGAAGACAAATTGTGACCCAGTTGTCCCAGCACAAAAGAAGTAAAAACCTATGTAGAACTAGTAACTGCTGCAGTGGCTAAAATAAGAAGTTGGGTTAAGAAGAGTCTGGTGTGCATAATGAGCATGTAATGTAAGACACATCACAGTGAACCATTCATTGAGAAAAACCCACCGGAGACAATGAGAAATCAAGAGGAATATGGTCAAAGCCTCTACTCAGGACCTTGCCAATGTTCCCATCATACTCACTGTAGGAATCAGAGTCATGACAGTTGTCCACATGACCCCATGTGATCTACTGCTTCTTCTATAGGTCTGATCTCATCCCTGATTTTTCTTGTTGCCTTCCTTGCTGCTCTGGTCTCCATGCTAAGGTTCTGAGATGCTCTTGCCTCGGGACATCTGCCTGAAGCTCTCTTCCATCAAGAGCACTAAATTCCCAGAGGCCTATTCCCCCCCCCCCCTTTTTTTAGAGACTAGGTCTCACTATGTTGCCCAGGGTAGTCTTGAACCCGCGGACTCAAGTGATCTCTAGCTTCAGCCTCCCAGGTAACTACTGGGATTACAGGCACGTGCCACCACACCTGACTATTTTTTTTTGAGACTAGGTCTCACTATGTTGCCTTGGGTAGTCTTAAACCTGTGGACTCAATTGATTTCTAGCCTCTGCCTTTCAAGTAGCTGGGATTACAGGCGCACACCACCATGCCCGGCTGGCCTAAATACTTCTTTCTAAATGCTTTATTTCCATGCTGTTCTTAGAAGAGACATATCCTGATCACACATTAAAAATGTCATCTACTATCTGACTTACTTTACTAGGTACATCTAGTGAAATACCCTGTTGGTTCATCTTTGTTGCAAATGGCAGGATTTCATTATTTTTAATTAGCTGAATGCTACTCCATTGTGTATATATTTCATTTTCTTAGTCCAATCATCTGTCAGTGGACAACTAACTGTTATCCTATATTGACTATTGTAAATTATGAAGAAGTGAACACAGGCAACTATATAGCTCTTGGACTAGTGTGTATGTATTCTTTAGGTAAATATCGAACAGCTATATGCAGTGGAATAGCTGGATCACATGGTATTTCTATCCTTTATTTTTTTGAGGTGTTTCCATAATGTTTTTCACAGTGGTTGAACCAGTTCTCACCCTATGTGATGTTATGAAACGAAGGTTACTTTAAAAAAGTCTTTTTATACTTTTATCGCAGCTTCTCTTTTATTTCTCTCATGGCACTTCATAACCTAATACAGTGACAATTGACTTTATTATTCACTTATTGTTTATTTTTCTTTCTATACAGGGCAAGAGTTGACCTTGTATAGATCTGGCCTATATACAGCTCTGTGGGCTCCGCAGAGCTAGCTTCTTTGACTGGTTTATCAGTAAATGTGTCCCAAGTGCTTGCAGTATTGACTAGCATATAGTAGGTACTCAAAAATGTCTAGTTTTTAAGTTAAGTGAAAGTTTAGTTAAAGAATGGAATAACAGCACTCTTCAGTGGGAACTCTGACCTTGGAGAAAGCTCACCACCATTCCCATTTGTGCTGTTTGGGGCACATGTAGTTTTTAATCCAGTCAGCAGGAACACCAACTGCCTGCTCCTAACTCACTGGGGACAGAGATGTGCTGGGGTTTCAACCCTGACTTTTTGTATATAGAAGTTCAAACAGAGAAATGGGGGATACCAAGCACATTGTCATCCTAACAGGTTTATAAGTGACTGATAACTGAGAGCTTTTGTAAAGAAGGCAATTTCTGACCCAGAAAGGGAACTGATCATGATTTTGATATATTGTTCCTGATGTAGACACATGATGCTTAAACTCACTGAATATCAGCTAAACATTAACAATCATTTGTAACTGGCCACTGTGGCTCGTGTCTGTAAGCTTCAGCCTATGAAGCAGCTGGGGCTAGGGAATCGCGGTTCGAGTCCCGCTCGGGCAACACAGCGAGATCTAGTCCTAAAAAACAGCTGGGTGTGGTGGTGCGCACCTGTAATCCCAGCTACCTGGGAAGCTGAGGCTGGGGATTGCTTGAGTCTGTGATACCCTGGGCAATGTGAGCCTGCGGTTCCATGGGCAAAAACAGCGAGACCTAGTCTCAAAAACAAAACAAAACAAACAAACAAAAAAACCCAATCATTTGCAGAAGGTAGGGGGCAAGAAAAAATGATTATTGATATAGCTGTACTTTTTACAAAATAGAGGGAAAATCACTCATATATACTTAACCTTTTAAAACAAAACATACAGTTCAGTGGCACTTAGTATATTCACAAATGTGTGCAGTCATTTCCTTGTACCTAGTTCCACAGCATTTTCATCATCCTCTAAGAACCCTTTACACATACATTCTGTCTCTATTCCCCTCTCACGATGGTCCTTGAAACCACTAATCTCCTTTAAGTCTCTATGACTTTATCTATTCTTGATATTTCATACAAATGGAATCAAACAATATGTGGACATTGGTGGCATTTTCTTTTACATGGCACCATGCCATCTAGGTTATTCAAACTGTAGCATGAAATTATACTTATTCCTAGTGATGACTGCATGCTATTCCATTGTGCGCAAAAACACCTTTATATATACATTCATCATTTGGTGGCCATTTGGGTTGTTTCCATCTGCTAACTATTATGAGTGGTGTTGCCATGGACATTTCTGTGCAAGTTTTTGTTTGAACACCTGGTTTCTAGAAGTGAATGTATATGTATTTCCATCCTCTTCATTCTGGAATATTACCTTCCTTTATGACACAAACATAAAGGTGGTATTAGGTATATTTGCTTAATTGAATATTAGATAACATTAAGAAAATTAGAATGCTGTGATGAGAAAAGCAAATATTTGAAATGAGAATATCTAAGTATAGTTTCCACAATTAGAGTGAGAGTTTGACTCATTAACACCCAGCAGGTGTCAAAGGCTTTTCTAAGTTAGAAATGAAACCTAGAAGTGAGATGTTTGCAGAAACCACAAGAATTGAAAGACAGGTTTGACTACATAAAGAACTTCTGCCAACAAAAGGAAAAAAGTTAAATGATAACTGGGAAATTGGACTTTTTACAACATATGTGACAGAAGGCTGAAGTCTATAATATGTAAACAGTACTTACACATAATTAAAAATTCAGCTCAATGTATTGAGGGATAAATTTTGAAAAAATTATTTTTTAGAGGAAGGAGAGTTTAGTAGATTTAAAAATTTAAAAAGATAGATAAGCATCCAGTGTTGATGGTGATGTGGTAAAACCTTTCTTGGAAGCAAAATGGATAGTGTATTGATTAAAGAATAGATACACAAAACAGGGTAGATTAGTGGAATAGAGTAAGGTGCTCAGAAACAGTCTCTGGTAGATATTTGACACTGGAGAGAGAATTCAATAAAGGATAATCTTTTCAACAAACAGTCCTACAACACTTAAAAATCCTATGAAAAAGGAAAAAAATGAACAGAAACAGATTTTATACCTATCACATAAGTGAAAACATTCTAGTAAACCTCAAAAGTAAATTCTAAAGACCACCAGTGATAAAAAAAATTACCTACAAAGGAAAGAAAATTCTAATGATATTAGACTTTTCATTAATACACTTGATGCATCAAACAACAGCACAGTTGTATTCAGAGTATAAAGGAGATATTTGGATGGAAGGAAGGAGACATCAATACAGTCTCTATGTATGCATCAGTCAACTATGAGAAGAGGTAGGGTAGCCAGTGTTTTGTAAGTGTAGACCTGAACTGGAAAAGAAATATCCTGGAAGTATATGTTCTTTGAGATACAAAGATGTATAGAGGTTGTATTAGGTCTATTACTATTACTACATCAGATGAGATAAGAAAATAAAAATACGTTGAGATGAGAAAGCTGAAATCTAAGGATGGGAGTACAATAAACTGGTAAGAAAGTGGAGTGAAAGCAGGACATGCTAAGGGGGAAATGATTAGTGCATTCAGTCTTAGCTAATTGAGAAATGTGAGTCCGGATATCTATAATTTTCCACAACTGTGTATTTATTCTCATTATAAAACCAATTGTGGCAGAGCAATTATCAAAGATACTCATTTAATCCCTGCAACATACTGTACTTTCTATAGAGCCTTTAGCAGCTGACAGGGTTTGCTTTGAAGGAAGCCTTCTGGTCAGTGTGATTGCTTCATCCTTCTGCCATGAGGCCATGATTTCAATAGACAGCCTTTTGTGAAAAAACAAAGTAGTTTAGCTTAGTCAGTTCATCAAAAAGTATAATGCTGGGAGATGCAATTTCATCATGTGGAAAACTTTTGATGCATTATCTCATCTCCTTGCCAAATGCAGCCTTGCAATTAAAATCACCCCATATGCCACCAGATGGAATTTTATGCCAGCACCACACATAGATGTGTGCCAGGAGAGTAAGAGGAGGCGTTTCAAAGCACAGCTGCCAGCTCTGCCTGACAGAGGGCTGGAGAACCACATTTAGAAGTGAGCACTTGCCAGACAGCGGACCTCTCAGTTTGGCCAATTATGTAAATGGAACTTGAAGAATGCTGAGTCCCAGGCCTGGTTTCCGGTGAGAGCCCTGCTGTTGTAAAGCCTTATGCTGGGTCAAGACTATTTGAACATTTTCACTGCCTTTCCTGTATTGCTTTGCTTCGCTTTTCCTTTTCAGTGGAGAAATTTGTCTCTAGCAACTATGGGAACATAGTGAAACTTTTGTGATATGTAGCATCTTTATAAAGATCTAAAATAAGTGGAAACCATGAAATTATAGGCATTCATTGTGGAGGCTTTAAACTCACAAGAATTAATTTATTGTTAAAATTAATTTATTGTTAAAATTGTTTAATTTATTGTTAAAATTTATTGTTAGAATTGTTGAAATTTTAACAATGAATTTGATTTATTGTTTATTTTTGATTTGGCTCTGATGCCAAATCAAAGCCCAGAATATGATGATCATGGAATTGTCCAATGGGAGCATGAGCAGAAGCCCTAAATATATTTCCAGAAGTTATCTTGGGATTCCATGCCTTGAAAATAATTGTGAGTGAAGTACTGTGGGTGGATGATGGGAGAAGAATGAGAGAGAAGAGAGAGGGAGAGGGGAGAGAGAGAGAGAAAGAGAGAGATATTTCAGACTATGCCTTATTATTCTTGGAAAATCTTGAATCCATAGTTCAAAAGAGACATCTTTACCCAGGATGCTGAAGGTACCTCCCTCCCTCCCTAACATCAATTGGGGAAACTCAGTTTTAGATATTTAGATAATGTGTTGCTGCTAGAGGTTGCATTTGGAGAAAAAACTATTGACTGGAAAAGTGTGTCACCACTACCAACCTCAAGTTGCTTTAGAAATCTTAGTTCAGAGACCACATCTTACTTCATTTTGTTAAACTCTTATTTCAAAATATGTGTAATTTTATGGTTCCTACCATTTTTTCCCAGGTGTTTAGCAGTAAAATTTCTATGAGCTAAAATTTTATTCAACAACTCCTCTTGGGGTATAGAAAGGGAAATGGAAGAAACAGAACGAGTGGCTAAAAGGGTCATCAAACTACTGGAAACAATAAGGTAATTCATCAAGTTGTCCATTTATAAATTAATATGCAACAATCAAACAATCAGCAGGCTTCTTATATGAGACATTAACAAGTTTTACATAAACGAAATGAAATTTATACAGAAAATATAATGGAAGAATATATTGCATTCATATTGGCATCATAAAACATAAACTACTCAGAAGTAAACAATAAAAAAGATAAAGGGTCTTTTGATAGAGAATTGTAAAATTCTGCCATAAATGAAGTCTTGAAATACTTTGCTTTGGGATAAGACTTATTATCTGTCATACTTTAAAGTCTTTTAAGTACAAATCATGGAGGTTTTTCCAAAACTACAGATGAGTCACTTTAGACTTATCATTTGCAAGAACCTTACTGAGTGGGAACACCCCACCTATGCCAGCTCTCAGTCGGGGACATAATATTACTTTTTCTGTATTGAAAATAATTTTAGAAAAAGTTACTCATACATATATTTCTCTTTATTCAATGGAGTACCTAATACATTTCTAGCAATGGAACACCTACCCCAGAAAACCTGCTTTGTAAACATTTTGGCAAGTATTGTCAAATTGTTTTCTGAGAAATGCTAACCAGTATCTACTTTTGTCAGTGATGTTTTACAGTTTCTGTTTCTCCACAGCCCCACTAACACTGAATGTCTCTGTCTCTGAAAATACAGTTTCTCAATTGACTAGATGATTTTTTTTCACCCCAAATATCTGCTTGGCCTTCAGTATATCTTTTTGTCTTAAAAAAATACTTGTAAATCAAAACCACTTTGAGATACCATCTTACACCAGTAAGAATGGCCCATAATAATAATAAGAAAAATGGGCAACAAGTGCTGACATAGACGTGGAGAGAAAGGAACACTCTTAACATTGCTGGTGGGAATGCAAACGGGTTCAGCCACTATGGAAAACTGTTTGGCAAGCCCTCAAACAACTAAAAATGAAACTACCATTCTATCCAGCAATTTCACTCAGTGGAATCTACCCAAAAGATAAAATAACACTAAATCAAAAGGACATCTGTCCTCAGATGTTTATTGTAGCACTATTTACAATAGCCAGGGTATGGAAACAACTCAAATGCCCCCAAACTGATGAATGGCTGAAAAGGATGTATATGAACACAATGGAATATTATTCATCAATCAAAGAAGACAAACATGTCATTCGCAGCAACATGGAAGGAATCATGTTAATGGAAATAAGTCAGAAAGAAAAAGAGAAGTAAGGGATGGTATCACTTGTATGAAGGCTATAAGGAAGACAAACAAACATGAGGAAAATTTAAAACTGCCAACACAACTGAAGCATAGAGCAAAAGAGGCGGAGGAGGGTAAAATCAGGAGGGGGGAGGGCAAATGAGATTACGATGGTTCATGGGAGATAAGGTAATGGGAGAACCTGGGTAGACAATGATGTAATATATACGTATATATATATGTATATATATGTGTAATCAATAAAAAAATCATAATAAAAAAGACTTAGTTAATGCTTATTTATCTATTATGTGTTATGGACACCAATCTTTTGTTACCCATGTTGCAAATAATTGAGGGTAGTTTCTTAGTTACCTTTTCACTTTTCCTTTTGTTGTACAGAAGATCTTCATTTTTACGTAGTCAGATCTGCCTTTTAAGTTTCATGGGTTGTGCAGACATTTTACTTCTGGGTTTCATTGCTAACATAGAAAAGTCTTTGATGCCTGCCAGGTGCCTAGGAGTCAAATTCTCCACCTAATTGTAGCAACCCTGTGGAGCTATGGTCACCTCTTCCTGACTCCACTACTTTCTGCTCTAAGTAAGAAGATTTTAGGCTGCATCTCTGCCTGCTCCTGTCTCCACAGGTTTCAGTGGCTGTTTGTTCTTTGATGATCCAAGAAGGGTATCGATTTTCAGTCTGGTCTGCTTTTTCTTGCGATAAGATGAGAGTGGTGACGTCCCACCTTTTTTATTTGTTGCAGCTGAAATGAGAAGGCTTTTAGTGTAAATTATTTGACTTAAATCTGGATAGCTTTAGGTGGATGTAATTTATTTACTAAGGAATACTGAACGAGAAGCAGGAATTGGGAGTGGCAGATCAGGTACCAGCTTTGTCTGTGTAATATCTGGAAGGATTTGTGGACAGCTGTGGGCAGATGTGAAGTGGCTGGATATGTAGATTTGAGTCTGGTAAAGGGTTGAGGCTGGAAGTAAATATTTCTGAATCAGCACAAATGTGATATTGAAGGTCTCTGGTGGTTTCCTTTTTCCCTTGACTAAAACCCTTGTATGTCTGGCTCCTGCTCTTTCCTTGACCTTCACTTCTCAATTTATCACCTGTTCTCTGAACTCAAGACACACTGACCTCTTTAATATTTCCTAAATCAACATGGCTGCTCCTGCTTTCTTGTACTTCTACCTTATTCCTCTGCTTGTAATGATTTTCCTCTGGCTTCTCTCCTCACAAACTATGGGGAGCAGAAGTCACCAACTCAGTGATACTTTGCTGAAAATGGCTGACCTACGCCTCAGTCACCTGTTCTGGAATCTCAGACCCCCTTCTACTTAGTACAAGCTACACTCTTACATCTTCTGTCTGACATATGGAGTACATCTCCCATGAGGTTGTAAACTTCTAGGGACTTTTCCTGTTAACTTCATTTCTCGCCACATTATCAAAGTAAAGGATCAAAGTCTGGGTCCACACTATTAAAGCAAAAAGAAGCAGGTGAAAATAAGTTTAATGATATATGCAGTATTTCAAATTTTCATTTCAACATGTGATTGCCATAAAAATTATTGATGAGATGATTTTCATTCTTTTTCTATTTTATGCTTTCCAAGTCTGGAATGTATTTTGTACTAACATCACATTTAATTTATGAAACCCACATTCCAAGCACAGATGGCTAGAAGATACAGTTTGGGGTAGTACATATTGCAGGAACTATTAGAGTGGGAACATTTTTCTTTGGGGGAAATGGGATGTTATTGAAGGACTTTAGGTAGGGTTTAGGATTGACAGGATGAATTTTGTATTAATACAATTCACTGGTGCAGCAGAATGGAAAATGAACTGGAGGAATTTGAGATGTATGTAGGGAAATCAGTTTAGGAAATAGGAGATTGGGTGAAAGGCAGGTAGAAGTGTCTGGATTAAAAAAGGTGTTGGCAGCAGAGAAAGACAGAAGAAAGAAGATTTGGTAGATATTTAACCAGTAAATTCCATTAGGCTTGATGATAATCAGATTCAAAGTCATTAAGATAATCTGGAAGCCAGAAAATACATGAATTATAATAATCTTTTGCTCTCTATCAGGCAGAAAACATATTTGAATGAATTGCTTTTAAAGAATTTCCCCCATTCCCTACATTGGTAATGATTTCTGTGGAGTTGTAGAAATAATACAGTATTACAGAACTTTCATTTTTACTGCATAAAACTAAATGGCCACATGATGGTGGTAAAGCCTTGGTAGTTATTTGGCTTTTCAGACCAGCTTGCAAATTACAGCTACAAAAGTATTGCAGCCTTGGTTTAGTTATTTTATTTAAAAACCAACCAACCAACCAACCAACCAACCAACCAACCAACCAACCAACTAACCAACCAGCCAAACAAACATGCAAAAACACAAATTCATTGATCATAGGTGATTTTTTTTTTTGTATTTTCAAATTGTCATCTTTTGTTTCTAAATATGTTCTTAAGTCAGCAGGTAGACTAGACTTAGCTCTCACTATTTTGTACTTATAAAAATGGGATTTTCTGAACCCAGTCTAGTGCATTCTTAGAGTGGTACAGAAGAGGGACACAAATCTATATTTATTTAAGTAGGACCAGTACTATCAATATAGGATAGTATTTCCATTCCTTTGGGGATAGAGAAATTTTTTATAGCACTTTTGGAAGGCCCGTCAAACATTAATTCTATAAACTCATGAATCCAGATACTATGTTTGATGTGATTAGTAGAGGTAGTTCAGTACCCTAATTATAGTCAATTCTTAGTTGGTGTGGTGACTGCAGGTATGAGTTAATGAAAACCCAGAGAATTCTTTGGCCAATAGGTCACTTTTTCCAAAAAAAGTAGCTACTTCTGTGTAATCCAAAGCATGAAGTGTAAAAATTTGTAAATACAAAAGATAGAATTTTTAGCACATCTTTGAAACCTAAGAAGGGATAATTTACTTGTTTTTAAACTTTTTTTGCAGTTATGTTGGTAAATGCATGTGTATGTATATGTGTATGTATATGTATATGTGTAGGTATATGTATATGCGTATGTTTATACCCTAGAGGTGGAAGATCAGATCCTTAGTGTACCTTATAACATCTCACCCACCACCAAGACCCTGGAAGTCCTGCACTAGAGTTCACTGGGCCCTCTTCTTATTTACTACTCTTCCCCCTTACCTTTCACCTCAATTATATTGTTAGATTTTTGGGGTTTGTTATTGGTTTGGTTTCAGCTGGTGCTGTGTTTTATGTCTCTATATTCTACATGTAAGTGATGCTATCTGGTATTTGTCTTTCTCTTTCTAAATTATTTTGCTTAGCATTATCCCCTCTCTATGAATGCTGTTATAAATGGCAAGGGTTTTTCTTTTTATAGCAAGAACTGTTCCATTGTGTATATATGCCACATTTTCCTAATCCACTCACCTGTCTTTGGGCACTTTCGTAGTTTCCATTGCTTGGCTATTGTAAATAGTGCTGCGGTGGATTTAAGATTGCATATGTTCCTTCAAATTAATGGTTTTGCGTTCTTTTGGTATGTTCCTAGTGGAACATGCCAGATTCCTAGTAGAACTCACAGGTGATATTGTAGATTTTTTTTTTAAGTATTTTGAAAGATCATACTGTTTTTCATAGGAGCTGAACCAGTCTATATTTCTACCGATAGAAACATTAGAAAGGATTATTTATTCACTCAACTAACACTATTTTTGCTATGGGCTCAAGCTAGTTGTTTAGGGTTAACAATTGATCCTAAATGCCATTAAACTACCATCATCTAGAAACATAAATGCCATGAACACTCACAGTCACAAGGCTCAGAAGCATAAAATATTAAGTGCCATCAAGGTACTATAAAGTGTCACATCCTAAGAAGCGAAGAACTAGAAAACACCAAAACCTAGAATATGTGTTATCAAGTTCCAAGTGACTTTTAGTGTCACTAACATCAGAAGTGCTAGTATTACCAGCTTTTAGACCACAGACAAGCAAACTCTGACCTGCAGGCTTGCCAAATCTGCTTCCGATGATGGTGTTTAGTTGAACCACAACCACACCTATTCATTTACACATTATAGTGACTGCTTTTGGTTATAATAGTAGAGTTGAGTAATTTTAGCAAAGGTCTTCTGCTTGCAAGGTCTAAAATCTTTACTATCTGGCTGTTTTAGAAAAAGTTTGCAGACACTTGCTATCAACCCCCAACCTATGAAACCACAAGTGTCATTAATTCCTAGAATCAGATTTCCTTCAAACACTTTAAGTGAAAAACTGCTACCAAATGTACCCAACACCTAGAAGCACAGAGGCATTAGTGAATAAATGTACTGAAGACTGTCTTGGAAGGAGGGATTGAGTATTGGTAAAAACTGCTGGAAAACTTACTGCCTATGTCTTTGAATTTCTTTCAGAATAAGTTTATAAAATATAGAAAAAGTTTATAAATATTGTCAAAGTTCTCAAAATAGTGGTTATTGACTATCATTTTGATTGTTCTTAGGGATATTGGTAAGAGAAAGAAATAAAGGGGAGATAGTAATATATTTTTCTCATATGTGAATTTCTCATTGAATATTAATTCTCCATTTTAAGAGTACTGATTTCATTAACCTTGAAATATCAGAGTGTGGATAAAAGATTGTGAATATAAATGAACTCAGAGTTAGAACTTGTTGACATCTACTTTAAATAGCAATGCAAATACTGTCAGAAGGAAAAGGACTGTTTGGTAAGTTTGGTGAATAGGCTGATGTGAGGTCTTGAAGGCACAAATGTTATGTCATATAATGCTCATATATTATTGTTTAATTTACAAAATAAGAAGAGCAAAATAAGAAAAAGAGCTTATTCAAAGACTTGTGTAGCAAGGTTAGAGTTGGACCAGTAGAATCCTCAGATCTGGATGGACTATGTTGATTTATTAAAGCTTAGAAATCAATCTGCAACTTTATCTTGAGAATAAGCAAGAAACAAAACCAATTTTTATATATAAAAGCCCAAGAACTCCTTGGTTGTCCTCAAAGAGAAACTTAGCAAAAGATGAGTTAGAATCTGAACCGTTGATCCCTAGTTGGATAGCATTGAGGAACATGCTTAAATCTGAACTTGACTTCCTTAGAAATTAACTGAAACACCATCATCATCATCATCATCATCATCATCATCATCATCATCATCATCAGCAGCAGCAGCAGCAGCAGCAGCAGCAGCAGCATCACAATGATGACAATCACAATGAAAAAGTAGAATATGATTTTCCAGCACATGAAAATGATAGGAAATTCAACATTTAGTTTCTATAAATAAAGCCTATTTAAGCAATAAATCCTAATTACTTACATACTGTCTTTAACTGCTTTCATGTTACAATAGCAGACTTGATTTATTGGTATAAAACCCGTATGGGTCACAAAACTTAGATATTTACTATCTGACCTTTTACCAAAATAATTTGCTCACCCCAGTTTCAGCCTAGCTTCAGTTCTCCAAATCTTGTCCTGGCATCATGGGGATTTTATTCCATAGCTTTTCTAAGTTGTTATTACATGCTTAAAAATGCTACCAATATTTAGGCTTTAAAAATGTTTTCAAAACACTCAGGATGTGGAGCACCATTGGTAGCTTCTGCACTGACCAGGGTGAGATATGATGTTTGCTAACCTGTAAATCCACACTCTGGAAGTGGAAACTAGAGGACATTTATGGGGCATCAGGAAGTCTTTGATCTGCTCAAAATTTGACCCATGTGGGCCTCCATCTCCAACTCCTGAATAACGAAGCTGATGGAATGATTTCTGAGTCTTTTCCTGATTAACATTTCTGCAATGTCATTTGAATAGTTGGTGGCTCTTCATGGCTATTATATGTGCTTTTGCTTCTTTTCTGATCTTGTTGATTTGGGGGCAAGTAACCAATTTCATGCTCAGGAATCAAAACTTAAATGCATACATGGCCCAGACAGTTGAAATAGATGGCATTGCCTATGTTAATGGAAGAACATGGTAAGCTTGGGGAAAGCTGCAGAAGGCCCCCACCTGAGGACAGTGACTACTTAGACCACAACTGACTATTCTGTGTTGCTAGACATTCAAATTTTCGAGAGATAATAGAAAATATGGATGTGGATATGACAGCTTATGTTTGAAACTAGGCAAAATAATTTAAAAACAAAACCAATGTATCCCTCCCATCCCCAATCTCTGAATACAGAATGCACCTTTATTGGCAGTTTAAGAAATCTCACTTCTGTAATAGGAAATTCTTACCTAGTTTTCCACTGAGAATGGGCAGTATAGTATGCCCATATCCATATCCACTGAGAATGGATAGTATAGGTTCTCCAGAGACCATTATCAATTAGAGATTCCTTCCTTAGAGCACCACATCAAGATGACATGGTTGGACATATGCTTCCAAATGGACTTGGACTTTGCAGCCATGCAGAAGTTGCAGGATTTAAAGGGATTTTAACATTGCGACTTTGATCCTTAATGATCCTTTGTCCAAAGTTTTTCAGACAACTAGTCCCCCATGCCAGTTCCCCACCCACTTTGTGCTCACTTTGAAGCCTGTCTTTTCTGTACTTGATTTCACATTGTTTATTAGAACAGATTATTTAGCAGAATTAGAGTAGGGATTGAGAGCTTGGGTCTACTATCTAAACAACTTCTGAATATCCTGTCCTCTTCTTTCTTTTATGTTTTGGGTCATGGGACATGCAATGAGTTAATTTTTCCAGCAAATGTCAATTGCGTGCCTACTATGTAAGGAATTGCTGCAGTACTGGGAATGCAGTAGTGAATGAAATAAAATCTTGCTGTCATAGGACTTCCTAAAGGGGCGTATACATATTAGATAAACACATATACTGCCAGATGGTGACAAGTGCTAGGAAGAAAAATGAAGACAAGTAATGGCATGGAGACTATGCTTTTCAATAATATGCTTACAAAGTTCTCTCCAAGGAGGAGACTATTGGAGCAGAGACCCAAATGAAGTGAGCCATTGGAACATTTCTAGTCTGAGAGAACAGCAAATACTAAAGTTCCAAGATCAATTTTTTTGTCTTTGAGGAATGTCAAGGGAGCAAGGGTACATGGAATGTAACCAGACAGAAGGGAGAGTAGTAAGAGATTGACTCCATTAGCTAGCAAGATACGAGCTCTTCCACATTCTCTAGATTTAGCAAAGACTTTTCTTTAAATAATTTACGATAGCCCTTAGAAGGTGATCTGATCTGATTCACTTTTTAAGAGACCCGTTCTGGCTGCTGTAAGGGCAAGAGTTGACACCAGGACTTCCTATTAGGTTACTGTAATGATCTAAGTAGATGGATATGGGCAAGACTGGTAGAAATGGATCAGCTGAGGAGCAGTTGACTTTGAATTTATTTCTAGTAGACAGAGGTAATGCCTGGTCATTGACTGAGATAATACAGAGGCCTTTTGTTCAAGAAATAGTTTTTAATCTAGTCTCCTGTGTGCCTTTGGATTTTCTTTTTCTGTTCTGTTATTTCTTCACATGGCCTGTCTTTATCTCTTTAGACACATGATATTTGAAATGCTTTATTGTGTGTCTATATCTTTCTGACTGTGAATTTTTTTTTTTAAGATTTGGGATCATGACTTATTTATTTCTAGTAGCAAGCATTGTACTAGTATATAATTGGTGTTTATAAATATTCATTGAATAGATATAGAAATTAATATATTAATAAGCATAGTTGGGAAGAAGGAAGTGGATAAGGAGATTAATTCATTGGAGGGTAATGGTCATTAGTGGTTTGTAATTTTGGTGGAAAGTTTTGGCTGGGTGATCAGCATTCTCCTGGTGGTTCTCTTCAATCCCAATCAAACACATGGACTGAAAACTTCCTTTCTGGTAAATAGAATCTGAAGACACCTCTGTGTCTAGGACTTTAGGACATGACAACTTACTAATGTTGCAACTGCTGAAATTTCATAAAAAATATCTTGAATTTTGTCCTACCTTTGAGAGAAGAGAGTAATTTGAAGCTTATTGATATGGAGGGATAATTACAGAAATGGCATTTATCTCTCAGCTCCTCTGAAATGGGAGCATTTCTATGCTTTATGTTTATACAGTCCCACATCCTATGTGCCACATTTTCCTCTTTGGATATGAGACATAGAAGAAAAAAGTGTTAAAGATGATCTTAGTGGGGGAATGTTTTGCCTGTTATTCATTTTCATGTGGTACTAATGTGAAGAGTAGCATTGTAAAAGCAGTATTGAAACATGTTTTTGAAATGAAAAAGGAAGAATAACGTGAATAGATTTAAGCCCAGGGTTGGGTCTCCAGACTATTTTGGGGGCTTTCTTACTGTTGGCTACCTTTCTGTATTTGACAGAGGATGTGAGTTAAAAGAACAGAAAACACTGCATTTCATTTGTGCATTTATTCCATCAATCCATTAACAAGCATTTGGGAGGCATGGTTTTCGCTTCGGGTATAGTAAGTGCCAAATGGGGGGAGGGCTCCACTTTTGTAGATAACTGAAAATTCATTTAGAGGGTACTGTTCTCATGCAGTGAGGAGGCAGAAAGGGGCAATCCAGGTCAGTCATCATTGCTCTGTGAGGGCTAGTTCTTGCTGGCTCCTCTGCCCTCCCTTCAAGTGTTGCTTCTGTGATTGCAAGATGGTTGCTTCACCTCCAGTCCTGTATCTGCACTCCTGGTATTTTTCACCTATCTCTAGCTAAATTCAGTGCCCAGCACCTGAGAAGCATTCAAATATTTATTGAGTAAATGAATAATGTGACACAGTGAAAAAAAAATGATGTACAAAAGTGCACAAATGTGGAACCTAAATGTTCCAATTACCATCAGATGGTCTGAGCCATTCAGTCTGGCGTTGTTGCAGGTCAGGTGTTCTAGTAGGTGGACGCAGAGATGTAGTTTGGGCTACACTCTGTTTATCAGAGATTAGTACCTGGGAAAGGGAAAGGTTTTGGAAGCAGCATTAACTAGAGCAAAATGTTGATAATGTAATGCAGGCCCAGCCAAGGCTAGTAGGAAATGCTCTTCAGCGTTCTTTGTTGGGTTGAAATGACTGGATCTCTCTCTTCTGGCCCCTCTTTCACTCCCCTCCTCTGCCCCTCCCCTCTCCCTTTCTTCCCTGCTCCCTCCTCTTCCTCCTCTCCTGCACCCCTCTCCCTCCCTTCTCCCTTCCTCCATCCCCTCTCCCACCTCTCTCCTCCTCTTATCCCCATCCCCCCTCCCCTGCCCCCCTCTCTCACCCCTCTTACTGGCTGCCCTGGGAAGGCAGGAGTTCCTGAGATGTCTCTCCCTAGTTAGGAGAATATCAGTCACTATGAAGTGACTGATAAGAGCACATTCCATGGTGACTGCATTCCCTAGAGCTAGCAGTAAGTCCTTTTTAAAAAAAGAATGGTCTGGGTAGTATTTCTCCATATCAACTGTAGCACAATATTTCACCTTACTTGTCATAACACAAAATTTAAATAACAAGAGAGAAGAAATAAAAAGAAGGAAGAAAGAGGAAGAGGTAACAGAAAGTTCAGTTTGAAACAAAAGAGATGACTTGCTGAAATTTAGTGGCAACTTTGCCCATAAAGAGGCAGCATCAGAAGTGAAGGGTTCTGATTGGCCGGGAGCCTGGACTTGGGCAGAGTGGCTCATTAGCAGCAAGTTCTATTTAAAACTGAATTGACTGGAGCAGCAAGGTCTATAAATGGGATTTCTAATGCAAACTCCCCACCCGTTCAGTTCTGAATTTGGAATCAGAGCTCGGGAATCCCAAAGAGAGCCCCACCTTGTGGTTAGAAGAGAAAGCGGCCCATTTTAGTGAGTGAATGGTTTGCTTTCTAGTCCTTAGTAGGAGGGCCTCAAGAGGATGCTTCCTGACTAAGAATAAATACATTCCCCACCCCCTTCCCGGAAATTGATGATTTTTGATGATTTTATCAATCGTCTTGACATGGATGCCTTGCAGTCTTGCTTTTATCACCCTTTCCCTTGCCTTGGTTTCCCTTGTTTTTCCCCATTGGGTACATTCTTCTTCATTTTCTTCTGCTCATGTGACTATACTAATCAAGGCCTCAACTGATTTGGCTGAGGAAGCATTATGCTTTTAAATAATGAAAGTCTCTTGATGGTCTCACTTATATATGGGATATAGAGAAACCAAACAAAAAGGACAAGAAAAAGTTAAAACTAACAAACTGACACAGAACTAAAGCATACAGCAACAGACCGGGACCGCCAGGGAGCAAGGGCAAAATCAGGGGAGGCATGAGCAGGAAGGGTCTTGATGACTGTTTACATGTCATGTGGTGGTGGGAGAACTTTGGGGTATAGAATGACTTAAGAAAAAATACGTATAATCAATAAAAAAATTAAACACTAAAAAAGAAAGTCTCTTGAGGCCAGTGCCTTCAGGACTTCAGGTGGTGACTCTTGTGATGAATGTTGGCTATGTTGACACGAAATGTGAGAACTGTTTGGGAAGGAAAAAGATTAGAAGAAAGAGTGAGGTCAGACATGCCTAAACTCGATTTATACTGTTTACAGAAAATAACAAAAAGGCTGCACTTTAAATTAATTATAAGCATGTAGTCTTCTTTTTAGTATTATAAATAATACACTTCCTTTTTCATTAATCACATTCCTTAGCATGCAGCAGTGTAAACACTCTCAAAGATAGTCAAATATGATCATGAAAAGCACCATTATAGGAAGAAAACAGTGATTTTGATGTCATTTCCAAATCAAAACTATTATTATTAAGGAAAATTAGTGACTTCAGATGAGGGAACGGGCATTTTGACAGTAATCCCGTTACTCATGAAGTGACCTTGTTTTGATTTTGAATTTTATCCTTTTTATAATATTTATGCCATCGTTATTGTTTGTATTATTGCTATTGAAGATTCTGAATAATGTCTTAATTATTTTGGAAGAAACTCATCATTAAAAGTAAGTTGCTCTTATTAGAAATGTGCTGTTGTGTTTTGCTTTGGAGAGGAATATTTAAAAAGCCTCCACAGTTTATTTTCAGCTACCTGGGATGTGCTACGCTACTGTGACCTCTACCCATGGAATTAAGACCTCTTTGAGACCATCCGTTGACACAGACATGAAATAATGTCTTCCTCTTTGAAGAATTTACATTTTAATTAAAAAAATAATTGTTTTTTCTGAATATAAAAGTCATGCAACTTAATATATTGTGGAAATAAAAAAGAAAACAAGATATATATATATATATATATATACACAAAGTGAAAATCTATAACCTTACAACCCTTACAACCCACTGACAATATTGTAGAATATATCTAAGGAGGATTTAAAAAAATTATGTATATCTGTAATTTATAAAGACTATATTGTTATATATAATGTCTTAAATATAATGTACAGTATCTGTATGTATAAAGTCACATGGATAAAAATAGATAATCTCATCATTTACCTTCTTAATTATTCAGAACATTGATATTCTTATAAGATACTTTCTACTGGTGATGAACAATTCTAATATATGAATGTATTTACTTTCTTTAGACAACAGTTACTTGTTGCTTTAGTTTTTCTTAAATAGATATTTTTGTGGAAACATTGAGGCCTAATTTTGGAAGAGCAAGCGTTGTGCAGAAACATAAAGTTTTTGAAATTTTAGATACAGTTGACTAATTTTGCTATAGAAAATGAGTAGCATTCTGTATACTATCAACATAAGAAAGCACAGTTCATAATGTCCTCTGTAAATCTTGGATATTGTTAAAAAAAGAGAGAACACATAGTACTCTGCATACATTTATTTGCAGATGTACCTACCACTTGTCTTTTGCCCTTTTTCCTATTGAGTCATTTAATCTTTTCTTATAGCCTGACCTCTTAAGCTATTAAGAATAATCACTGTCATATGTATTATAACAATGATTTCCAGCTTGCCTTTATTTTATGTATTAGTGACTGTACGTAGCTTCCATTTTTCTATAATTTGATGCATTAATTTTTTTCATTATTTCTTCTTTGTCTTTAGCTTTGAATATTTCCATTTCACCTAAGATCAAATTTTTTTCTTTTGGAAGTTATAGGTTCCAGCCACATAAACTGGGCAGCACTTGTGGGGTTCAAATCTCAATGGGTAGAGAAAATTTGTGCATCTTTTTTGGGAGCCCCACACTCTGACTCCTAATAGATTATTATTTTAGTTTTAGATGTTTCTCTAGTATCTTGGTACCAGCTGGTTTTCCCTTAAGTTAATTCTCTCTAAACTTTTAATTAAACATTTCATGCCAGGTTATCAGAATGTAGTATTTTCATGTGGTGGGGGAAATGTGTTTTAGAATCAGATGCACATACTTGAACTAAAATCTTAGTTCTTCTACTCACTAACTACTGATATTGACTAATTTACATAAGCTTCACAGTTTTTAAAATCTGAAAGATGAAGTTGATAATATTTACCTCATGAGATACTGATCATATTGGGATACATTTTTCCTTGTTCTCTTCCTGTCTTCCCATCGCTTATTTTCCTTCTCCTCCTGTTTTCTCTATTCCTCACAGTTTTTTTCCTTTCCCCTTTCTCTTTTCTTCTTTGCATTTTGGCTACATTAGTAAATGAATCAATAAAAAAAAGATGCAGAAATTAATTAAGAAATTTCCATTAGTGGAACTACCATTTGACCCAGCAATTGCTCTTCTGGGAATCTACCCAAAGGAGATCTCAATGTGGGTACAAAGGGACACCTGTGCTCGGATGTTTATTGCAGCACTATTTATAATTGCAAGAACTTGAAAACAACCCAAATGCCCCAAAAAAGAGGACTGGACGAAAAAGAGTGGTATATATACACAATGGAATATTACGCATCAATAAAAAATGACAAATTCGATGATTTTCTGGTAATATGGGTGTACCTAGAAGAAATCATACTGGCAGAAACAAGTCAGAAGGAAAAAACAGATACCAAATGGTTTCACTAATATATGGACAACCAAATGAAAGTACACAACTGCGGGAGGGGACCAGCTGGAGTGGGAGGGGAGGTGGTTGGGGACCCCCAGGGACCTCAATGAAGTGATTGATGTGAAATATATATATATATATATAAATTAAAATAAAAAAATTAAAAAAAAAGAAATTTCCATTAGTCTTTTATGTCATATATCTATCTATTGGAAATGCTCTTTAATGCATCTAAGATTATGTTTCTTGAATTTCTTAGAACTGGTAGCTTTAGTTACTTTGAATTTACTTTAGCCTGAGTTCATTACTTTCCCTTTACATTTATTGAAGTATTTCTTCGGCATTTTAGCCCTATAGTCTTGGCTTAGTTTTACTTGAAATCTCTTTATTTGCAAACATGAGTCTTTTGTGAACATTTATTCCACAAAATTTATAAAAACATTAAATTCAGAAACTATTATATAGCTGGAGAGATGCTGCTGGGCCTTGCCTTCAATTCAGGGCATTTGTTGTTTTTAGACTGTTATTTCTCTGAACTAAATAGCTGGAGTATTATGAGAGCCATTTTCTGGGGCATCTTGCCCACTCACAAATGACTCCTTAACTGACTTGATACACAGAGATGGGTCCAAGCAACCATCTTTGCCCTCTATGCCTCCTACAGAGATGATCCATTGTTGATTGGATGGGAGTGATTGGACAGTGTCTCCAGGAGCTAAAGTACTCTAGCTTTCTCTTATCTGGCCTTTCAAATGTATTGGGAAATGGCCATCATCTTGAGATACAGCAAAATGGAATGCTGGAGAGAAAGAGGACAGATGTACACAGTGAAGCTGTGAAGGCTTTTGAGGCTTGATCACAGTTCCTGCTGGAGGCCAGAGTATATTTTTGCTTTTGGAGTTCATGGGTTACCCCTTCATCATTATGACACAGTCTTTTTTTTTTTCTGAGACTAGGTCTTGCTATGTTGTCCTGGACTCAAGCAATTCCCAGCCTCAACCTCCCAGGTAGCTGTGATTACAGGCGCTTGCCACCATGCCTGGCTGCTTTTTTGAGACCAGGTCTCACTATGTTTCCTGGGGTAGTCTCGAACCTGTGAACTCAAACGATCCCAGGTCTCTTGCCTCCCAGCACTTGGACTACAGATCTGTGCCACCACGCCCTGCACATTCTTATTTTTCTTAATCTAGCTTTAATTAGCTTCCCTCACATGCAGTTAAAGAGACCTCATGGCTTGACATTCAATTCTCACTGTGTAGTTATCACTTACAGATTTTAATTTCTTTACCCTTTCGGTTGAATGAAAAAAGGTCAGCTCTAAAACTGTACTTTACATTTTAGATATTGTATGTGTTTGGTCTTTGCTTTCATTTGTTTCTTCGCCTCCTGCCTGCCTATGCTAAGATTGATATTACCCAGTAAAATGTAATTCTCAAGGATTACTGCTAAAGTTAATTTGTGCATTGTCATTACTTAATCTTCAACATAGCCTGTGTGCTCTGTGATTTACAACATTCTCGATTCTGTTCTTGCATCTTATATGATGTCTGCAAATGTTTTTATGATTTCATTATATGAAAGATTGTAGACTAATTTTTTATTTACCTCTTAGTGTTCCCATAAGATCATCATACTGTGGAGTGGAGCTCAATTCTTTGTTTAATTCTAGCTGACAATCAGGAATGAGGTAAACAAACATATATTTCTGGAAGAGTTATTAGGACCATCTGCCTAGAGTGAAGGTCCCTTAGTTAGCAGGTAGAAAATGACAAGTTGCCGTGTAGACCATGTATATTTCCATCTTGTGGTGCACATAAAATAAGTAGCAGAGTTGACAGGGCGTTGTGTATCATGTTAGAGTCTCCATATTTTTCAAAAATGCTGTACTTGATATGCATGCAAGGTTTAATCAATGAAGGGAAATTGTTCCTAATATTTGGTGTTGTTTTCTCTACAGAGCAACTTTGTTTTCCAAATAAAACCCAGGACACACTGATGGTAAGATTATAATTTTGACAACAACAAGAAAACATTGTCAAAAAATTCTGGGTTATGTGGTCACTGTCACTTTCAAAACTACTTGATGTTTTCTTACTACTTCCCATTTTGTTTTAATATATGCTGTCCCCCCCCACCCCAATTGTTGCCTTTTTCACCTGTAAGGCCAGTGTTTACCAGATAGTTGGAGTAGTGAGTTAAAGAAAGTAGAACTAGATAATTTTAGAAAAATGTAACTTTTGAAGGCAAAATAATAAAGAAACCACCACATATAAAAGCAGAGATGAACCGTATACTAGAAAATATTTCTAATAAAATTATATCATGATGAAAAGAGAGGATGAACTTCAATTTTTAATGTGAACATCATACCCCTCACTTTAACATTAAGCAACAAAATAGGGAAAGGAAACAAACTTTATTTTTATTTATTTATTTTTAATAATTAAAAAAATTTTTTGTGGGAAGAAGACAAGTTACATAGATAGGTATACATATTTATAATACCATAATTACAAAATTATAACCATGCAAAATAATATATTATTTACTGATGTGTGATTTAAAAATTCCAAATACCACTGGCATGGCAAACATCAGTCCCAGTGTACTAATTATTATTTCTGGGAATGTGTAATTGGGAATAGGATAGAAGAGATATCCATAGAGAATGTCAACTATCTCTGTGATGGTTGTTCTTTTTTTTTTTTGATTTAATTTACAATTAAAAAAATTTGCATATATATGTGTATTTATATTTATATTATATTATTGTGTACCCCGGGGTTTTCCCACTTCACTAACACCTGTTAACCATCCTGATCTTTTGTGCTCTTCACCTCCCCTGCCTTCTTCCCCCTCCTCTTCTCTTGCTCCATTGTTCAGTCCCATTGGTTGTTTTTATTTTTTCTTATTTGTTTGTTTGTTTTTCCCTATATCCATCATATAAGTGAGACCATCCTGTATTTCTCTTTTTCTTTTTGACTTATTTCTGCTAATATGAGTCTTTCTAGTTCCATCCAGGTTGCTGTGAATGACAAGTATTTGTCCTCCTTGATTGATTCGTGGTATTCCATCATGTACATGTGTCAGATATTTTTTAGCCAATCATTTGTTTTGGGGCATTTGGTTTGTTTCCAAACTTGGCAATTGTAAACAGACCTGCAATGAACATGCGCGTACAGGTGTCCTTTTGAATTAATGTTTTCATGTCCTTTGGGTAGATTCCCAGTAGTGGGATTGCTAGGTCAAATGGTAAGTCCACTTTCCATTGTTTGAGGGTCCTCCACACAGTCTTCCATAGTGACTAGACCAGTTTGCACTCCCATCAGCAGTGTAAGAGAGTTCCTTTTTCTCCACATTCTTGCCAACACTTGTTGTTGTCCGTTTTATTTATATGAGTCATTCTTACTGGTGTAAGATGGTATCTCAGTGTGGTTTTAATTTGCATTTCCCTGATTATTAGTGATGTGGAGCATTTTTTCATATGCCTATTAGCCATTTGTATCTCCTCTTTGGTGAACTTTCTTTTTAGTTCTTCTCCCCATTTTATGACTGGGTTTTTTGCTTTGTTTTTGTTGAGCTGTAGGATCTCTTTGTAGATCTTTGTTATCAGACCCTGGTCACTTGTCTGGAGGGTGAAACTTTTCTCCTTGGGTTTCTTTTTGTTTTGTTTATTGTCTCTTTTGCTGAAAAGAAACTTTTTAGTTTGATATAGTCCCAGCTGTTTATGTTTTCCTTCATTTTTTTTGCTGGCCATAGTCATTTCCCAAATGGATTTCTGAGGTGAAATTCATGAAGGGTTTTGCCCAGGTTTTCTTCTATGTATTTTATGGTTGCAGGTCTCACTTCCAGGTCCTTTATTCATTTTGAGTTAATTTTTGTACAGGGTGTGAGGGTGTTGTCCTGGTCCATTTTTTTTGCATGCCTTTGATCCACTTCTCCCAACACCATTTACTGAAGAGGCTACCCTTGTTCCAGAGTATGTTTTTTGCCCCTTTGTCAAAGATTAGTTGACCATATATGTGTGGTTTTATTTCTGGGTATTCAATTCTGATCCATTGGTCTGTTTGTCTGTTTTTGTACCAGTACCATGATGTTTTAAGTATTATGGCTTTGTAGTATAGTTTGAAGTCTGAAATAGTAATACCTCCATTCTTTCTTCTGTTTGTCAGAAGGATTTTGGCTATTTGGGGTCTTTTGTTGTTTTATATGAATTTCAGTAATTTTTGTTATATCTCTTTAAAATATGTCATTGGGATCTTTATTGGAATTGCATTGAATCTGTAGATTGCCTTTGGTAGTATGGCCATTTTGATGATGTTGATTTTTCTGATCCATGAACAGAGAATGTCTTTCCATTTTTTAACATCATCTATTTCTTTTAAGAATGTTTTATAGTTTTCTTTGTATAGGTCTTTTACGTCTTTTTTTAGGATAATTCCCAAGTATTTGATTATCTTTGGTGCAATAGTAAATGGGGTGTTTTTTTTAAATTTTTTCTTCTTCTGATTGATCCTTTGCATTTATGAATGGTGTTGATTTTTGTGTGTTGATTTTGTATCCAGCTACCTTACTGAATCAGTTTATTATTTCATTCAGCTTTTATGTCGATTTTTCTGGTTTCTCTACATAAAGTATCATATCATCTGCGTATAATGATAACTTTATATCTTCATTCCCTATTTGGATTCCTTTTATGCCTTTCTCTTGTCTTATTGCTCTAGCTAGGGCTTCCAGAACTATGTTGAAAAGGAGTGGAGAGAGTGGGCATCCTTGATTGGTTCCAGACCTTAATTGAAATGATTTCATTTTTTCCCCATTGAGGATGATATTTGCTGTGTGTCTGTCATATATAGCTTTTATTATGTTGAGGTATGAGGAAACAAACTTTAGTTGACCTCTCTGAACCCCAGTAACCTTTTTTGTAAAACAAAGATAACAATACCTCATAGAATTGCTTCAAGGATTAAATTAGGTCATGTATGTAAAGCAACATATATGGGAAAGACAATCTATAAATGCTTCCATTTTTCTTCCTCCCATATAATCCAAACCTTCACAGGAAGTAATTGGGCATTTATATCTCAAAGGACTTAGTTGTGACATTAGCTAAATTATGATTAAACAGATTGAATTTCCAGATGTTCTCAAATGTCAATGAAGTCAACATTTAAGCCGAGACCTAATGGACTGAACATAAGCCCTGGATAATTGAGAGTTGACTATAAACCAAGGATCATTTTATGTTCTGTGATATATCCCTACATTAACAGGGAGAGAACAATGGAAGGTTTGGAGGTAAGTGAAATAGCTTGGCACATGCAAAATGTCAGAAGGAAACAAAAACCATAAAGAGCAGAGTTGCTGGTATTGTTTGAGGAAGGTCTGATTTACTCTAAAAAACTTTCCTTGGAGATGCCAATTATCACTGAAGTGTGGATTCTCAAAGGTGTTAGTAATCACTCAATCATCCTCAGTATTTGCTCTTCATCCTGATCTTTTTCTATAGATTGTTTCACATTTTGTATTGTTCCAGGCACATGTCAAATCACAGTGATAGGCAACAATCAATATCACAGAGATACTAATATCACACTACCCAGAGAGTTCCAAATTTCTGAATATGTCAGAGGTGATAATTGTAAATGACAGGGCCCTAGTATTGCTAACTTTAGATAGAGGTCATTTGCAAAATCATTCCTGTAACTTCAGTCCTGATTATCTATCCTACATAGTGAGCAACTTCAAAACATATGGCTTGAAACAAAGCCTTGTTATGACCCCTTACAGTTCTGTGGGGAGACTGGGCTCAGTTTGGAGTCTGTTATGCAACTGAAGTTGGCACTGAGATCAGCTATGTCTGAAGGTTCCATGAGGTGGGACACAAGGTTGGCAGTTGTTGCTGACTGTGCAGATCCCAGCTGGGACTGCCCTCTGGAGCACTTCCCCATGACCTTTCCGCGTGACTTAGAGGATAGCAGGATAGCAGTTCTTCCCGGAAGGAGCCTCCCAGGAGTGACTCTTAGAGATCCAGGCAGAAGCTGCAAAGTTCTTCTAGTTCTGTCATAGAAGTCCCAGTGCATCACCTGAGCCACATTCCATAGGTCAAGTAAGTCTCTAAGGTCAAGCTCAGGTAGGGTAATGAGACTTTGCTTCTAGGTGAGGAAATGGTAAGTCTTATTGCCGATGAGCATATTTCATGGGAGATACTGTAAAAGTTGTACCTCTGGAAGATATAATCTGCCATGCCCAGCTCATCTATTTCTTTTCTGGCTGCCAGACAAACTTGCTTGCATTTGGATGCTGTGGTCTCCAGTTAGTTTGATTTCTTACTTATGGGCTCAGAACAATTCATTATTAATAAAATGCATTTTATAAATATATCATGTTTATTTCATAAATCAAACTTGAGCATCTGATTCTTGGTGCCAGTGTGTCTTGATCTCAATGCCATTCAGGATTCTGTTTTGATGTCTACCTCGCCGTCATGATTCTGATGTTCTTACCTCTGCTTTGAACTTTTTTTTTAAAATGCTTGACTTGCTCCTGTTCCTTGATACCCAAGAATGTTATCCCCTCTGTCTTTCATATTTGGCTTCCAGATCTTTGGTTTATGCCTGACAACTACTAATTTAGGTTCTGTGCCTTCTATCTTTACCTCTTGGCTTATCAATTTTACCACTGATGGAGTGGAAACCTTAATATTCTGTTTCTTGTCTCAATTCCAGACCCATCTAGTCTTCCTTGGGCTTTAATTTTATTAACCTGGTTAATTAGGTAAGCTTTATTAACTTAGCAATAAATGGATAATAGTAATTTGATTACGAATCCCATTGGTGTCTTACTCTATCAGGATGGAGCTATGGTTATTCTTACAACCTGAATTTTTCCCTTTAGTGAAAAACAGATTCATTGCTACCTTTTAGTATTAGTGTCAAGTCTTGCCTATGTCTTCAATCTTTGACAACCTCTACATGATTAGACTATTATTCTCGAGATGGCTGATGTTCGTGCACTTGAATGACTCAGGAGATATATTTCGTCTAGTCACAGTCATTTAGTGTGTTTCGACAAGGATTCAGCAAAAGCTTCTGTTACTCATTTAACATATTGAAAGAAATACTTTTAGGAAGGTAGGTAATGAAAACCCCAGGGGTTTTAATGAATGTTTTAATGGACTGAAAATAGTAGATGCAAATGCACCATAATTGGATAAATGGTCAGAATCTGTAAACTGTACTGATTCCTCTTGGGTCTCACACCCTCAAATGGGATGATCACTAAAGTCCATTGGTAATTCGAGATTAGATATTTTTCCCCTAGGAATTTCCTTTGGTGGTTTCTTGTCTCACTTAACACCTCTATTTTGTGTAACTAGGAATAATTGCATAGAATATGCAAATACTTGCATATTTGGGAAAACTGGAAACTTTCTATTATTAGGTAATGGTTTTTCTGAACTTCTTTCAACTCCCATATTAAATTTAAAAGTTTTTTTTAATTGGTCATTTATCCTGTCTTAGGCCCTGGGGCATCTGTGAATATGTGGGTGGGAGATCATTACCATAAAAATGCCTTGCCCTCAGTGATTTTTCAGTTTAATAGAACAGAGAACATATTCACCCAAATGATCAAGATACCAGCACTGTGTGATGTTTGATATTGAGGAGTATAATTTTTGTTAGGTACCATTTGAGATGTGCCTTGAGTAGCAGGCTGTAATTTTCCAGGGAAACTGGAGAGTTAAAAGGACATTCTAAGTGGAAAAAACAGCTTGAATAAAGATACAGAAGCAGGTCTCCACAAGTTCTTTTAGAGAAATGGTAACTAGATGAGTTTTGCTGGGATGAAAGATATATTTAAGGAAATAATAGGCTGAGGCTAGAGCCATTTTGGAATGTCTTTTTATGTCTTGATTGAAAGTGTCTAGATTTTTGTATAGACAGGAATGACTTCTGAAAGTTTTTGTGTCATATTGGACCTGTTATCAAGTTAACTCAAACAGGGAAGGTTGTTTATTGTACATTTGTGGTGGAGAGCTTCAAAAGTTCCAATTGGAGAAGAATGGAAGAATTGGCTTGTAGGAATCTTGAAGTGTAATACCTTACATAGCTTGACCTTGAAAGAATACCAGGAACTTGGACTAGTAGGAAAGAGTAGGAAGTGGGAAAAGAAGAGAGTCTAGGCTTGGTAAATTAATATGGAAGTAGAGATGACTCTGAGAGGACTAATGTGTCTATGTGTGTGTGTGTGGTGATGTAGGGGAGTATGAGGAGTCACAGTTGAATCTCACTTGTCAAAAGGAGTAATTAGTGCATGTTTTGACTTGCATGTCTTGGTCTTCAAAAGCCTTGTTTCTGGAGAACTACAGTCAGCAGGAAAACTGCGTCAAGTACCCCAACTAGAGACTGAAAAGAGAAGCTTCATCTCTAACTATGGAAAGAAAATTCAAGTGAGAATTAGTTCACCTGAAGAGTTCTATGTAATCAAAGGTCAGGATAAAGAACATAGAGCATAATAAGTAAACATGGGATTTTGCAGTCAGGTGCCCTAGGTTCAAACCTTAATTAAATGAGTCATTTCCTATTTGTGTAATTGGACATGTAAACTTGTACCTTTTGAAATTTATGCTTTTCCTATTGTTAATGGAGAATGTCACTTGGGTGAGAGTGGAAAGGTATGAGAAGAAGACCCTGTTCTTTGGAGGCAGTTGCCCTGGGAACATGGACAGTGCGGTTTCATAGCCTTTTTGTGACCCCTGGAAAATTACCACAGCAATTAGGCCATGATTCTCTGTTATGACTGCCCCAGTCCCCTCACCCATGAAAGTTCCTTCAGCAGGTGTTAGTAAGCCACGAAATTCCTGCATTAAAGTAATTCTACCTGGAATAGATAGCCAGGCTCTGTCTTTTGAACTTAGCGTTGGCAGACTTAAGTAGCTATTGTTTTTGATTTTATGAGAGAGCTTTTACTCCAGAAAGAAAAACTGGAGAGCAAATTAGGAAACCGCAGTGAAAATGTGGCTATAGGTTGGAGACTGGGACAATGGGCTTAATTTTGGCAAAGAGATCTGCCTACTCCCTAGGCACTGAACGAGCTGTTACCACAGCTCAAGGAACGTGTTAAGGGGCTGCCGCACAGGAAGGTCTGGATGGAGGTGTCCAAAGGGGGGGGGTGGGTCAAGAGAGCAAAGTTTATGTAAGGCATCGAGAGTTTATTAAACAGGGACCAGGCTAAGGTAAGAGAGTGGGCTAGAATGCAGAAGAGAGGACTAAGTTCTGAAGGAGGCTTCATGTAGCTGTCAGCGTTGGAGTAAGGAGTCAGAAAACTCACAGCTGGAACAAGGAGGCTGGGAGAGACCTTGTGATTAGGAGAGTAGAGCTAAAACAATAGCCAATAATGACAGCCTTCATGAGATACTCCCAAGCACAGGCCAGGTATGGCTGCAATGTGTATAGGAAACAGCTAAGCTCCTACTGTGAGGTGGATTAGAGGGTCAGATTGTTGAAGGAAATGAGAGGAAATGTGGAGCCACTGGATGAGAGTTCTTTGTCTGTTCTTACACTGGGAAACTTGGTGAGAGCTGGCAGACACTGGTTTGGGTTTGAAGAACTCTAGTACCTGGATGGGCCATGTGAAGGTAAGGTCTGTTAGATGTACAGGAGATCCAGGCCTGAGGCTTGGCTGTGGCCAGTTATAGGTTCTTTCTTTCTATGGCTGCACACATGTAGGCAAACATTTTCAAGGATAATGAATGATTTCTACTGAAGGGGTAGAAAAGAAAACCTTGAAATTATGCAGTGACACTTGTCACTTTTATGGATGCTGCACAAATTTACTGATGAGGTTTTTAAAACAATAGTCTCTCATTCTGTGTCTTACCTCAGCATTTTCTAGTTTGATGCACAGACATTTGTTCACTGAACACAGACTGTATTCTTTTATTATGAACTGCTATTGATTTTTTGTTTAAAAAATGATACCTGCCCAGAAACTTTTTCGCAATTTTTATTGCTATTATTTGTGAACCTAAGCATTCTTATTCCCTTCAACCAACTGGCTTTTAATTAATTAGCTTTCTCTTGGAGTTTCCTGATAAAAAATATTGAAAACAATATGACTACAAAATATATTTGCAAGTACATAAAAAGAGGCTTGATTCTGCAACTCCATTCTAAAATTCATCATTTAATGTCAGTTCTTTTTGAGAGACTGGTGCCCCTTTCCAAGTCCTTTTCTCTCTTCCCACTTCAGAGATGAACAGCTACTTAATATGATCATTAGCTTTTGTGTTCTCAACACGAATGCTTACATTCTTACATTCCATTTGTATTTAAACATGTCAAATCAAATTGTGTGTGTAATTCTACAATTGGATTTTTTTCCCCTCCACTTCATTTTCCAGATTTACATATTAGGATGCCTGCCCTTAGTTTTTGTTCAGTCATTTTACTCTGTTACATTCTATATTTGTACTGAACAATGCCTTATCTGTCTTTTTTCCACTTACGAATATTTAGATAAATATTTAGATATGAATATTTAGGTGGTGTCTCTCTTGTTTTGGGGTATCAGACATGTGCACACACATGCACATACACTTGCCTAGCTTTTTATTTCCTCTTGTGTATATGTACAAGAGTTTCAATGCATACATCTAGGGAATTGCTTAATAAAGGAAATTACATCTTCCAGTTTTTCTAGATGTCTCCAAAATACCTTTCAAGTCTTGCACATTTTTCCTTTCTACAATGTGCAGGAGAATTTGTGTTTTTTCCTCTTGCTCTCTAGCACCTGATATTTTCAGACTTGTTACTTTCTGCTAGCCTGATGAGTGTGAAATGGTCTCTTGTTGATCTTTTGATTTGTTTTGCCTTCACTACTAGTGAGCCTGGTATCCTTTTAAATATGTGCTTCTCTGTAAATTGTTCAAATTCTTTGCCACTAGATGGTTTATCTTTTTTTAAAAATTGATTTACAATTTTCTCTCAATATTCTTGATATTGAGCTATTATTCTTGCATGTTATAGTCTCTCACTCTATGATCTGATTTTAACTTTTTAAAAAAATGGTGTTTGAGACATACTTTTAACTTTAACTTGGTGAATTTTTAAAATTAATTTTATCCCTAGTGACTTATAGTCTATCCAGCATCACAAACATACCTACTATATTTACTGCTGAAAATCTTAAATTAAAAATAATTTTTCTACTTTAATGTTTAATGCACCTCAAATGTATTTTTGTGTACAATACCAAGTAAATACCCAACTAGACAAGCAGTTTTTTCCTTTGGTTATTATCTCAGAATATTTATTAATTAGACAATTGTTTCTTTTCTGATTTCTAAAGACATCTCTGTCCGACACCAAGTTACATAAGCAGATGTATCTGTTTCTGAGCTTTCTTTTCTGTTGATTACACCATTCCTCCCATTCTTGCATGCGTACTACATCATGAATTATGAAACTTGATAACAAGTCTTGATAACTTGTTAATTTACCATTTTGTATAAGAGATATTTTCTGTCTCTGGAGATGGAGTAAATGTATCTGTAAAATTGGAAGGATTAGTGTCCTCATTTGGTAAAGATTTAAAAAAATTAACTCAGTTTTTCAAATGTTTACTCAGGAATTTTACTTTTTCTTAAGCCAATTTTGATATTTTTGTGCTGCTCTAAAAATGTATCCATTTATCTAACTTTAAAAACATATTGACATGTTCTTGTTTATATTCTTATAAATTCTAGAAAATCTTAGTAGTTTTTACTGAAAATATTACTTCTCCACCATATTCTTTTTTCTACGCTAAGGGTATGCTCTCTCCACTTGTCAGTTTATCTATAGGTATCTTTCAAATCCCTTTCTGTAGCTCTGAAAGACTTCTTTAGACTGCTCCTCAACTTGCTAATTTTTTTCTTAGGGTTCAACGGAAACTTTACCTTTTCTATTATGTTTTCATTTCAGTTTTTGTACATTGACTTTTATAGTGCTTATTGACCATTATTATATCTCATTACTAACTGCTTTGGACTTGGGATTCATTTTTTTATTTATCTCTTTGAACCTATGGACAATTTGTTGATTAACAAATCCATATTCTGATTTATGGACTGTCTTTGCTACAGTTTTATTTATGTATTTTGGGCATAAGGATTTGCAGGCTTATATATTAAAGCTTTACCTCTTTTATTATTTGTAATATCTTTTAAAAAATAATTTATTTATATATATTTCACATCATTTCAGTCCCTGGGGGTCACCCACCACCTCCCCTCCCTGCCCGCTCCAGCTGGTCCCCACTCTCCCCTTGTGTAGTTTCATTTGGTTGACCATATAGTAGTGAAACTATTTGGTTTCTGTCCCTTTCTATCTGGCTCGTTTCTGCTAGAATGATTTCTTCTAGGTACATCCAGATGTCCATAAATTCATCAAATTTGTCATTTTTAATTGATGAGTAATACTCCATTGTGTATATATACCACATCTTTTTTTATCCATTCATCTGTTCTGGGGCATTTGGGTTGTTTCCATGTTCTTGCAATTATAAATAGTGCTGCAACTTATAATTTCTTATTGAAGTTAAATTGGTTTATAACAAATTTCAGTTGTACTACATCATAATCTGACATTTGCATACACTACATTATGATCAATACTAGTAGTCTCGTTTCCATCCAACACTGTGCAATTGGTCCCTCTAATCTTTTAAGCCTCCCTTCTCCTCCTGCAAAGGTTATTTTTTTCTCTGTGCATATATTTAGCAGTTTTGAATTTGCAAAAACCATCCCTGGGCCTCAGACCCAGAACATGCCTTCCCTTGGTGGTTCTAGGCTTTTGTCCTTCACTGATGCTGGGACTAATGCAGAATTAGTCACCAAGATGGGGGGCTTGGCTCAACATCTTGTTTTAGGGTGGTGCATGTGTTCATATGCTTCTGCAGCAACCACAGGCAATGATTGGCAATATATGTCTTCCTCCCCAACCCTTTTTGAAGATTACAAGCATCTCATGCCAACCAGTTCCCAAGAGGGACCAAATCCCCAGGATCCTTTGCTTACATGTCTGTAAAAAAAACAGGTTTATCTCTGTCCTACTCCTCATTGAATAGTTCTGTGCCATTTGCTGCCTGTAGTTGGTTATCTCAATTTTAAATATGAATATATTTTTAGATATTTTAAAATATTTTGCCATACACAAGTACTTGAAACTCACAAACTCCTGAAAATATAAAACATCAGGAAAATACACTGATTTTAAAAATAAAAATGCTAAAGATATTTAAGGTTAACTTACTTTTATTTTAAATAACAGATTGTCAGCTCTTTTATCCTGTTTGTCTTTCTGTGGTGAGCAAGTCTGACTAGTCTTATAGCTACTTATTCATTTTTATCTTTGTGCTTGAGCTTCACTTGCCCATACAATGTAATGCTGTTGAATGATTCAATCATGTAATTTAGGCTCAAGAATCATTTTAACACTGTAGTTCTAGTTTCAACAAAATTGTTGGTCTTCTCAAGAAAAAAATTGTGATCCTGATGAATGGGAAAAATAGTGAGAATATTTCTTTCATAATTTTAATGTAGTTCTTAGTGCACTTTAGAACTACTACTATTTGCATTATGTCTAGTTTTATACAATCCATTAGGTTCTATAATGGGGAATGTCAATATTCATTTTACAGCCTGCAAAACAACATATTAATGAAGTTTACATGAGGAAATGTATGTTAAAACATACACTTTAAGTTTTAACAGCCTGATGCAAGTGTGATTTAATTATTATCAGTTTCATGCAAATAATTGTTTCAATTCATGCATAAAGACTGTTTTAATAGATTTTGTTCTGTAGTTGATTTATGCAGGCAGACTTTTAATAGATTTTGCACTGTAGAACAAAAGTTCTATTTCCAAGTCATAGAAAGGTCTATGAATTACCCTACTTTGCATTTTAACACTTTCATTAAAGCTTAATTGACAATTGCTAACATCTTACTAAGTGACAAGGTAGGCAATCATCATAAACTCAAGACTATGGGTACTTGTAGTCCACAAATTAATAGTCTGTAGATGGAAAGAGCTAGAGAGTTAAGCAATTTTTGCAATAATAGAATAAAATATGCTAGAGCTATGTGGATGTTTGGGTCGATTAAATTAGTTTTGCTTTGACCAAGCCAATTCAACCAATTATTTATTTCTATCAAACTTTAAGTTGCTGAAATAGACTCAAAGAAATTGCAACCTTGGTTTTAGCAGTGTGATTTTTTTTTCTATGCAGCATACTTTAGGTATAGCTTTCCAAACTGTTAATAGAACAACGTTGATTTTGGAATCAGTTGAATATTGAACCTGTCATGTAATGAGCTTCTTTTGGTGCTTTAGCTGGGGTTTTTGGGGAAGAGGTCTGCAGTAGACCAACTTAATGAAACACCTGCTTTTTCGATAGGGCTCTTGTGGCCTCAAATATAGTGCATGATTGAGATTTACTTTCTTTTAAATTGGACTTCCAGATGGACATGATATCCATAAACTATTGCTATGTTTATGAACTGTTGTGTGGTCTTAGCCATATATTAGCGGTTGTGCTGAATTTTAGAAGCCTTCAAATTGCTATGTGTTCTCCAGGGGTCAAATCAGTAGATTTCCTTAGAAAGATTTAATAATGCTCTTTTCTACTGCTTAATTTGTGAGATTTTGGCTTTCACCAACAAAAGAACACAATTTTCTAGGACTTATCTTGTTATTAAAATCCTCTGTTCTCACACACTATGCCTTGATAGCAGAATGTAGTCACTGTGATGCCGATTTTGCACTCTGCTTCACAATTCGTGAACCTCTCAGCTATTATCACAAATTGGGGATGGGTGGGAAACAGTGGTCTGGATAATCAAAAGAGCAAGGTTTTTCCTTTTGTGGTAAAGAGTGTATGCAATTCAAAATTTACCATTTTAACTATTCTAATATGTGCAAGTATGTGCCTTTATTTTTATTTTATTTATTATTTATTTATTTATTTTTGAGACTAGGTCTCGCTATTTTTGCTGGTGCAACCGCAGGCTCTCGTTGCTCGGGGTACCACAGACTCAAGCAATCCCCAGCCTCAGCTTCCCAGGTAGCTGGGATTACAGGTGCGCACCACCATGCCCAGCTATTTTTTTGGAACTAGGTCTCACTACGGGCCCCAGACGGGACTCGAACTGTGATCCTTAGCCCTGGCTGCTTCATAGGCTGAAGCTTACAGGCATGAGCCACCGTGCTCGGCGAAAGCAAGTGCCTTTAAATACAGTCAAAATATTTTGCAAATATTACCTCTGTATATCACCTCTAGAACTTTTTTATTCCCCTCTCAGAACTTTTTTGTTGTCCCACAGAAACTTCATAATCATTAAATGATAACTTTCCATTCTCCTCTTCCTCTAACCCCTTGTTAACCTCTATTCTACCTTCTGTCTCAATGAATTTGAGTGTTCTAGGTATATATTCTCTTAAAATGCATATGCTGATGCATATTTGGAGGGGGGAGAATTTGGAAGGTAATTAGGTCATGAGAGTAGAACCTTCATGAATGGGATTTGTCATTAGTGCCTTTATAAGGAGAGACACAAGGGAGGTCTCTCTCCTCCCACCATATGAACCTTAGCAAG
>PVHY01012962.1:0-42769 GCA_004024945.1 Uropsilus gracilis | reverse complement strand
CTTCTGGGATTCCTATTACTCTTATGTTTCTTTTCCTTAAGGAATCTGACATATCTCTGAGCTTGTCTTCAGTCCTCCTACTTTGTTTCTCTCTCTCTTTTTCTTTCTTTGTCCTCTCTATTTCTGTATCCTCAAGTGTGCTGATTCGTTCCTCTATTTCATCTATTCTACTGCCATGGTTTTCCTGTGAGTTTTTGAGTTCATCTATTGCAACCTTTAAATCTTGAGTCTCTTTCAATTTCAATTTTAGGGATTCATTTTCATTCTTTAGTTCGTTGATTAGGGTATGCATATTAATGCTTTCTTTTTTATATGTTTCTATTTCCTCCCTTAGTGCATTAATTGCTTCTATCATACTGTTGTCTTTTTTTTCTAATTCTCTTAATTGCTGGATTGCATTTAACATGTTAATAGAGGAATCTTTTTCTGAGATGCAAATCATTTCTTTGGTGATTTCTGGAGATTGTCCTTTTTTTGTTGGCAATGGATTACTTCCTGTAGGGCTTGCTTTCATGTGTAAAGTTTTTCTCCTTACTGTGTTTTGCTTTCGAACCTGTTCTACATATTGAGAACCCATGGATCTTGTGTTGGTTGGCATGTTGATGGGAGTGTATTCCAGGTTGAAAGTAGATCTGTACTTTAGCTTAGTTTAGTAATATGCGCTGGACCCGCTTGCGGCGCCGGCACCAATGACCTTCAGCAGCTATCTAACCTGAGGGTGGGCAAGATGGGCGCGTCTCCGGAGGAACCTGGAGGCGGGGCTTGGCTCCCAGGGGCAGCGGAGGTGACGTGCGGTGAGGGGGTTGGCTCACAGGGGCGGCGGAGGTGACGAGCGGCGAGGGGACCCTCCTAGGGGCCTGGAACCGCGCCAATGACCTTCATCAGCTATCTAACCTGAGGATGGGCAAGATGGGCGCATCTCCGGAGGAACCTGGAGGCGGGGCTTGGCTTCCAAGTGCAGCGGAGGTGGCGTGCGGCGAGGGGGTTGGCTCCCAGGGGCGGCAGATGTGACGAGCGGCGAGGGGACCCTCCTAGGGGCCTGGAACCGCGCCAATTGAATGATAGTTCTATATTCAGTAGTTTGAGAGTCCTCCACAAAATCTTCCATAGTTACTGGACCAGTTTGCAATCCCACAGGCAGGATAAGAGTGTTTTTTTCTCCCCACATCAATGCCATTTCTTGTTATTGCCTGTTTTTTTTTTTTTTTTTAATATGGGCCATGCTTACTGCTATAAGATGGTATCTCATTGTGGTTTTAATTTGCATTTCCCAGATTATTAGTGATGTTGAGCACCTTTTCATATGCCTATTAGCCATTTGTATCTCCTCTTTGGAAAAATGTTTTTTAGATCTCTCCATTTTTTGACTGGGCTTTTTGCTTTGTTTTTGTTAAGTTTTGTGAGTTCTTTTTGTATCTTTGTTATCAGACCCTTATCACTTGTGTGGAGGACAAAAGTTTTCTCCCATTTGGTTGGGTGTCTTTTAGCTTTGATTATTGTCTCTTTTACTGTACAAAAGCTTTGTGGTTTGATGTAGTCCCAGCTGGTTATGTTTTCCTTCATTTTTACCAACTGTAGATGTGTCATGAAAGGGGTTTCAGAAGTGTAAGTCTTAGAGTATTTTGCCCAAATTTTTCTCTATGTATTTTATGGTTTCAGGTCTTACATCTAAGTCTTTTATTCATTTTGAGTTGGTTTTTGTACATGGTGTAAGGGAGTTGTCTTGGTTCATTTTGTTGTATGTTATGGTTCAGTTTTCCCAGCACCATTTATTAAAGAGGATATCCTTACTCTGGTGTATGTTTTTTGCCCCTTTGTCAAATATTAGTTGATTGTACATGTATGGCTTTATTTCAGGACACTCAGTTCTGTTCCATTTGTTTGATTTTCTATTTTTGTTACAGTACCATTCTATTTCAATTATTATGGCTTTTTAGTATCATTGGAAGTTTGGGATTGTAATACCTCCATTTGCTCTTCCTTTGGTCAGGAAGGTTTTGAATATTCTGGATCTTTTTTTATTCCATATGAATTTCAGTAATTTTTGTTCTATCTCTTTAAAAATGTAATTGAAATTTTTGTTGGAATTGCATTGAATCTGTAGACTGGGTTAGGTAGGATGGCCATTTTGATGATGTTAATTGTCTGTCTTCTTTACGGCTGACAGAGGGAACTTAAATATGGTAGCGAGATAAAGTTTGTTTCTCCTGGGAGAGCTCTTCTGAGGATATTTTTTACTGCTTTTGGATGCCCAGTGTCTTGGACTTCCAAAATGTGTGGTATGTAAATATCTTTTCGTTGTGGGTATGAATACCTTTCAGTACAGCTTTATCAGTCTTCAAAGCTTAGGCTTTTGGTGAGGAAGCTGCTTCCTTCTTTACTTTCAGAACCACTACTGTGAAAATCTATCACATATGAGTTAATTAAATACTATGCAATCCATCATGAGGGTGTCAGTATTAGAGACAAGGTTTCTATTGTTTCTCCCTAAGTTGCTCCTTAAGAAGGTAGAGATTCCACTGAAGCAGTTTTAGCCCAGTTGAATAAAAGGTCTAGAGTCCTAAATGGACTAAACTCACCAATGATAAGAGAGCATCTTGAATTAAAAAAAAAAAAGAATCCAACCTTCTGTTATTCCAGAAAGCACACCTAAATTCTAAAGATAAACATAAATTGAAGTAAATGGTGGGAAAACAATACTACAAACAATACTACCACTGAAAGAATGTAGGAGCAGACATATCTATATCAAATAAAATAGACTTCAAGACAAAAATGATGACAGGAGGGGTAGATGGACACTATATAATGATCAAAGGGAAAATACACCAAGAAGACATAACATTCATCAATATATACTTGCCAAATGAGGGCACACCAAAACATATCAGAAAATTATTATCAGTCTTGGAAACAGTCATTGGAGAAAACACATATGTGACAAGTGATTTTAACACACAAGCTTTCACCAGTGAACAGATCAACAAGAAAAATAAATAATAGCACAATTGATCTAAATAAAGATATAAGCTGCAAAGTCCTAGCAGACATGTATAGAACACTGCACACCGCAAACAAACTGCATTTTTTTCAAATACACTAGAATCATTCTCAAGGATTGATCAGATATTGGATTATAACAAAAATATCAACAAATACATGAAGAGTTAAATCATACCAACTGTCTTCCCTTTCCATAAAGGCATCAAGCAAGAAATTATGCAAAGAAAGCAAGGAGTTCCCCCATTACACATAGACTGAACATTACATGAAGAATGATACTACAAAAAAGACCCCTGGGTTAATGAGGAAATCAAAGAAGAAATTTAAAAAAATATCTTCAGAGGAGGAATGACTATGAGGATACAAATTTCCAGAAATATGGGACACAGCAAAAGTAGTAATAAAAGGAAAGTATATTGCAAGAAAGGTCTACATGAAGATACAAGAAAGAACCCAATGAAACAATCTAATCTCCCTTCCCTAATCTGCTACTCTGATTCCCTATGTAAACTGGGATTCAATTATCTCTCATTCTTCATGATTTCAAAGAAATGGTCTCGCAGGTACATTCAGTCTGTGCCCCAAGGAATAGAGCTTTTTAGGTGAATTATGACAAAAATGGAGTGATTCCTTTTTAAAAGTCATTCTAATAAAATTCTTGAAAATGACAATAAAATTAATAAGAAATAAAAAATTAATTTATTTTTTAAATTTTGCACAAATATATCTATTTATATTTATATTGCATTATTGTGTACCCCGTGGCTTTCCCACTTCCCTAACACCTGTTAACCATCCTATTCTTTAGTGCCCTTTGCCTCCCCTGCCTTCTTCCCCCTCATCCTCTCTTGTTCCATTGTTTATTCCCATTGGTTGTTTCTAATATTTCTTATTCGTTTATTTTTCCCTATATCCATCATATAAGTGAGACCATCCTGTATTTCTCTTTTCCTTTTTAGCTTATTTCTGCTAATATGCATCCTTCTAGTTCCATCCATGTTGCTGCAAATGACATGTTTGTCCTCGCTGATTGATGCGTAGTATTCTATTGTGTACATATACCACTTTTTTCAGCCAATCATTGGTTTTGGGGCATTTGGTTTGTTTCCAAATCTTGGCAATTGTAAGCAAAGCTACAAAAGTGTATGCACAGGTGTCCTTTTGAATTAGTATTTTCACATCCTCTGGGTAGATTTCTAGTAGTGGGATTGCTGGGTCAAATGGTAATTACACTTTTAATGGTTTGGCAATCCTCCACACAGTCTTCCATAATGACTGGACCAGTTTGCACGCCCACCAGCAGAGTAAGACAGTTCCTTTTCCTCCACATCGTGCTGACACTTGTAGTTTTCTGTTTTATTTATATGGGTCATTCTTACTGGTGTAAGATGGTATCTCATTGTGGTTTTAATTTGCATTTTCCTGATTATTAGTGATGTGGAACAATCTTTCATATTAGCCATTTGTATCTCCTCTTTGGTGAAGTGTCTTTTTAGTTCTTCTCCCCATTTTTTGCCTGGATTTTTTCTTTGTTTTTGTTGAGCTGTAGGAGCTCTTTGTGGATCTTTGTTATTCAACCCTTGTCATTTGTCTGGAGGGCAAAAATTCTCTCCCAGTTGGTTGGGTTTATTTTTATTTTGTTTATTGTCTCTTGCTGTACAGCAACTTTTTAGTTTGATATAGTCCCAGCTGTTTATGTTTTCCTTCAATTTTTTGCCAGCCATAGTTGTTTCCCAAAATGGATTTCTGAGGTGAAATTCATGAAGAGTTTTGCCCAGGTTTTCTTCTATGTATTTTATTGTTGCAGGTCTCATTTCCAGGTCCTTTATTCATTGTGAGTTAATTTTTGTACAGGGCATGAGGGTGTTTTCCTGGTCCAAGTTTTTTTTACATGTTTTGAATCCATTTTTCCCAGCACCATTTACTGAAGAGGCTATCCTTGTTCTAGAATATATTTTTTGCCACTTTGTCAAAGATTAGTTGACCATATATGTGTGGTTTTATTTCTGGGAATTTGATTCTGATCCATTGGTGTGTTTGTCTGTTTTTGTACCAGTACCATGCTGTTTTAATTCTTATGGCTTTGTAGTATAGTTTGAAGTCTGGAATAGTAACAGCTCTATTCTCTCTTCTGTTTGTCAAAAGGGTTTTGGCTATTTAGGGTCTTTTGTTGTTCCATATGAATTTCAGTAATTTTTGTTCTATCTTTAAAATATATCATTGGGATTTTATTGGAATTGCATTGAATCTGTAGATTGCCTTTTGTAGTATGGCCATTTTGATAATGTTGATTCATCCAATCCATGAACAGGGAATGTCTTTCCATTTTTTAACATCATCATCTATTTCTTTTAAGAATGTTTTATAGTTTCCTTTGTATAGGTCTTTTACTTCTTTTGTTAGGTTTATTCCCAAGTATTTAATTTTCTTCGGTGTGAAGGTAAATGAAGTTGTTTTTTATTTTCTATTTCTTCTGATTGATTCTTTACATATATGAATACTATTGATTTTTGCTTGTTGATTTTATATCCGGCTACCTTACTGATTTGGCTTATTATTTCAATTAGCTTTTCTGTCAATTTTTCTGGGTTCTCTAATAGAGTATCATATCATGCACTTATAATGATAGCTTTATGTCTTCTTTCCCTATTTGGATTCTTTTTACATCTTTCTCTTGTCTTATTGCCCTAGATAGGACTTCCAGAACTATGTTAAATAGAAGTGGAAAGAGTGGGAATCCTTGCCTGGTTCCAGACCTTAATTGAAATGGTTTCAGTTTTCCCCATTGAGGATGATAGTTGATGTAGGTCTATCATATATATATATATATCTTTTATTATGTTAAGGTATGTTCCTTTTATACCAATTTTTTTCTGGGGCTTTCATCATGGAAGGATGCTGAACTTTATCAAATGCTTTTCCACATCTATTGATATGATTGTATGTTTTTTTTCTCTTTGTTGATGTGATGGATTATGTTGATCGATTTTTCATATGTTGAACCATCCCTCTGCCTGTGGGATGAATCCCATTTGGTCATAATGTATGATCCTTTTTATGCAATGTTGGATTTGGTTTGCCAGGAATTTGTTTAGAATTTTTGCATCTGTGTTCATTAGGGAGATTGGTCTGTAGTTCTCTTTCTTTGCACTATCTTTATTTGGTCTTGGAATTTGTGTAATGATTGCTTTATAGAACATATTTGGTTGTGTTTCCTTCTTTCTCAATTTTTTGAAAGAGTTTTAATAGTACTGGTGTTATTGCCTCTTTGAAAGTTTGGTTGTATTCATTTGTGAAATCATCTGGACCTGGGTTCTTGTTTTTAGGGGAGTTTTGATGACTGCCTCAGTTTCACTGCTTGTGATTGACCTGCATAAGTGCTCTATTTATTCTTTGTTCAATTTTGGATGACTGTATTGTTCTAGGAATTTGTCCATCTCTTCCAGGTTGCTGTATTTGTTTGCATATAGATGTTTGTAGTAGTCTCTATCTTTTGGATTTCTGGTGGGTCTGTTGTAATATCTCCCTTTTCATTTATGATTTAGTTTATTGAGTTTTCTCTCTTCTTTGTAACCTTGCAAGGGGTTTATCAATTTTATTTATTTTTTCAAAGAACCAACTTTTGGTTTTGTTCTCTTTTCCTTCTGGGATTCCTATTACTCTTATGTTTCTTTTCTTTAGGGAATCTGAACATATCTCTGAGCTTTTCTTCAATCGTCTTACTTTGTTTTTCTCTTTTTCTTTCTTCATCCTTTTTACTTTTGTAACCTCAAGTGTCCCGATTCATTCTTCTGTTTCATATAATCTGCTTCCATGTCTTGTCCCTGCGTTTTTGAGCTTATCTATTGCAACTCTTAAATCCTGGTTTTCCTTCAACTCATTTTTAGGAATTCATTTTCATTCTTCAGTTTGTTGATTAAGTTATACATATTGATGCTTTCTTTTTTATATTTTTCTACTTCTTCCCTTAGTGCATTAAATGCTCCTTTCATTCTGTTGTCCCCTTTTTTTTTATTGATTATTCTCTTATCTGTTAGAATGTTTTTAACATTTGATTTTGGAATCTTTGTCTGAGATACACATCATTTCTTCAATGTTTTCCTTGGTGTTTTCTGGAAATTGTATTTTCTTTGGTGGTGATAGATTATTTCCTGTAGGGCTTACTTGCATGTCTACAGTTTTTCTCCTTACAACCTTTTGCTTTTTGACTTGTTCTACATATTGAGAAATCACGGTTCTGGTGTTGGTTGGCATGGTGATGATAATGTTTTCCAGATTGTGTAGATCTGTAATTTAGTTTACTAATTTGGCATGGGCTGTCACCTGTGACTTCTGGGGTCTCACCTTGGAGGGGAAAGGTTGGGTTTATTATTAATTTTTGATTAATTTATTTTCACATACTCATATATTACATCATTGTCTACCCTGAAGTTTCCCCATCACCTTGTCACCCATGGACCATCTTTATCTCTGGTGCCCTTGCCTGATTTTACTCTCCTCTCCCTCTCTTGCTCTATATTTTAGTTCTGCTGACAGCTTCAAATTTTTTTTGTTCATTTGTTTATCCTGTAACTCTCATATACATTAGACCATCCATATTTCTGTTTCTTTCTGATTTATTTCCGCTAACATGATTCCTTCTAGCTCCAACCATGTTGCTGTCTTTTTTTGATTGATGAATAATATTCCATTGTGTACATATACCACTTTTTTTCAGTCATTCATCATGTTTGGGGCAATTGGGTTGTTTCCATATCTTGGTAATTGTGAATAGTGCTGCTTTAAACATCTGGGTACATGTTTCTTTTCTAATTAGTGTTTTTGTATCTTTTGGGTAGATTCACTGTGGTGGGATTGCTGAGTTGAATGATAATTACACTTTCAGTAACTTGAGTATCCTCCACACAACCTTCCATAGTCGTTGAACCAGTTTGAATGCCCACCAGCAGTGTAAGAGTATTACTTTTTCCTCCACATCCATGCAACACTTGTTCATTTTTTTCATATGTGCCATTCTTACTGGTGTATCATGGGATCTCAGTGTGGTTTTGATGTGCATTTCCCTAATTATTAGTGATGCTGAACATTCTTTCATATGCCTATTGGCCATTTGTATTCCTCTTTTATGAAATGTCTTTAGTTCTTCTTCCCCTTTTTAAATGGGCTTTGTGTTTTGTTTTTGTTAAGTTGTGTGAGTTCTTTGTGGATCTTTGTTATCGGACACTTATCATTTGCATGGAGGGTAAAAGTTTTCTTTCTCCCATTCAGTTGGAGATCTTTTAGCTTTGTTTATTGTTTCCTCTGTTTATATAAAAGCTTTTTAGTTTGATATAGTCCCAGCTATTTGTGTTTTCTTTCATTTTTTGCCAGCTGCAGATGAGTCCTAGAAGGGGTTTCTGGAGTGTAGTTTTTACAAAGTTTTGTCCAAGTTTTCCTCTATGTACTTTATGGTTTCAAGTATTACATCTAAGTCTTGTATCCATTTTGAGCTGGTTTTTGTACAAGGTATGAGGGAGTTGTTCTGGTCCATTTTTTTTTCATGTCTTGAGCCAGTTTTCACAGCACCATTTATTGATGAAGGTGTCCTTGTTTCTTGCCGCTTTGTTTTTTTTTTTTTTTTTTTTTTTTGCCCTTTGTCAAAAATTAGTTGACCATACAGGCGTGGTTTTTTTCTGGACACTTGATTCTGATCCATTGGTCTGATTGTTTATGTTCTTGTACCATGCTGTTTTTATTATTATGGCTTTATGGTATAGTCTGAAGTCTAGTATTGTAATAGCTTCATTCTCTCTTCTGTTGGTCAAGAGAGTTTTGACTATTTGGGGTATTTTTTGTTCCATAGGAGTTGTAGTTATTTTTGCTCTATCTCTTTAAAAAATATCTTTGGGGTTTTTATTGGAATTGCATTGAATCTGTAGATTGCTTTTGGTAGAATGGTCATTTTGATAATATTGATTCTTCCAATCCATGAGGAAGGATTATCTTTCCATTTTTAAGATCTTTTTGCTTCATAGTTTTCTTTGTATAGATTTTTCACAACTCTTGTCAGGTTTATTCCCAGGTATTTAATTTTATTTGGTGCAGTGGTGTGGATTTTTTAATTTCTTCTTCTTCTTACTGAATATTTGTATATGGGAAGGCCACTGGTTTCTGTGTGTTGACTTTGTAACCAACTACCTTACTAAATTGATTGTTTTCAGTTAGCTTTTCTGTGGGTTTTGGGGGCTTCTCTACATAGAGTATCATATCATCTGCACATAATGGTAGCTTTATTTCTTCTTTCCCTATTTGGATTTTTTTTATATCTTTCTCTTGCCTTATTGCCCTAGCTAAAACTTCCAGTACTATGTTGAAAAGGAGTGGTGATAGTGGACTTCCTTGTCTGATTCCAAATCTTAATTTGAATGATTTCAGCTTTTCTCCATTAAGGATGATACTTGCTCTCCATTTGTTGTAAATGGCTTTATTAAGTTGAGATATGTTCCTTTTATTCCATTTTTCTCAATTGCTCTTATCATGAATAGGTGCTGAACTTTAGCAAATGCTTGATATGTTGATATGTTCATATGTTTTTGGTTTTCTCCTTGTTGATGTGATGAATTATAATTTTTGCATTTGTGTTCATTAGGGAGATTGGTCTATAATTTTCTTTCTGCTATCTTTGTTTTGTTTTGGAATTATGTAATGTTTGCTTCATAGAATGTATTTGGTAGCTTTCTCTCTTTCTCAAGGGGACTGAAGGGGTGGAGTCCTGAGCTGCATGGAGGCAGCTGGGGAGACTCAGCTACCCCTGGGGGAGAGCAGCTGGCCTACACTCCACTGTGCCCTCTGTAACAGAGGAACTTATGTCACCAGTGTCTCCCATCCAAGTGTGGCAACCTGGAGGGGGTGTGGCCCCTCTCTCTCAAACCAAGGTAGAAGGGGTGGAGTCCTGGGCCACACAGAGGCAGACCATCTGACCTGGTTACAACCTGGGGGGAGCAGCTGGTCTGCACCCCACTGAGCACTCTGTACGAGAGGATGCTACCTCACTGAGGCCCCCCATCGAAACATAGTTGGAATGTTCTTTGAAGTGAAATAAATGAACTAAAGATAGAAAATGAAGCTATATAAAATAAGAATGCTGTTTCAGGATTTCAAATTAGAAAGAAATAGGAAATAAAAAATTCAGGAGAATTCCAAGAGTAGAATAAATCAAGTTGAAAAATGAGAATTGATGGAATGAAAATGCAAATGTACAAACAATCATGGTTGAGAAAAGCAAAAGAAAAAAATTCCTGAGAACTATACAACTCTATGAGGAAAAGGAACATAAGAACTGTGTGAATAACAGAGAGGAGAAAGGAATAGAAAATGTTTTTAAAGAAATAATGTATGACAACTTCCCAAATTTAGAGAAGGTAATAAGTATACAAGTCTAAGAAGCAGAAAGAGCCCCAACATACCTAGATAAAATGATATCAACAAGAAAACATATAGTAAAGAAATTTTTTAAAATTTAGTACAAAGAAAATATACTGAAACTGTCATGGGGGGAAAATAAAGCTAAACCTCAGACTTTTCTGAAGAAACACTACTAGGTAAGAGAGAGTAGAATAGCATGTTCCAAACTTTTGAAGAGAAAAACTGCAAAGTCAAGGATACTTAGTCCTGCATGATTCTCCTTCAGATATTTAGTGGAATAATGGTCTTCACAGATAGAGAAGCTGAAGAGTTTGCAAACACTATACAACCCCTCCAAGAAATAAGGACTGTAGTTTACACATTGAAACTGAAAAGAGGAACATAGACAATAAGGAAATATATTGACTCACAAAAATTAAGAAATGTCAGCAATGGACTATCACATATCAATATAGTGTATATAATTAGACAAGGAAACAGAATCAAACCAGTTGCTGTCTTCAGGAGATACATCCAAATTACAAAAGTAAACATATGCTACAGTGAAGAGTTCGCAAACAATACTACAAGAAAATCAGACTCTCAGGAAAGCAGAGGAACTGTACTTATATAAGAAAAAATACATTTTCAGTTAAAAAAGTTAAGAGATAGGGAGAAATATAGTAATAAAGGGAAAGCTACATCAAGAGACAAAGCACTCATCAATGCATATGCATCAAAAAAGTGAGCATCAATTACTATCAATTACATTAATCAATTACTATTATCTCTAAAAACTAACATTGCAAAAAAAAAAACCCATGGTAGTAAATTTCATAACCCCACTCTTAACTATTGGACACATTAACTAGACAGAAAATAAACAGTATACAATAGTGATAAGTAGACCTCATATATATATAAAGAAATATATATAAGTATATATAAAGAAACATATATATATATATGATATTCTACTCCCCGAAAAGTTGAATACATATTTTTCTCAGACATACAAGGGTCATTTTTTCAGAATAGATCACATTGTAAGACACAAAGCAAATGTCAATAATTACATAAAATTAAAATCATACCCAGCATCTTCTCAGACCATAAATGCATAAAATAAAAATGAACTATAAAAATAAAGCAAGCAATATTTTCATGAACTGAGACTAAATAACATACCAATGAAAGATCACTGGGATTATGAGGAAATAAATGAAGGAATAAGACCATTCCAAACTTCTGAAACACAGCAAAATCAGTGCTAAGAAACTAGGAATATAGGAGAAGAAAGAGCTCAAATAAACAAACTTCTCTTTCAAATTGAAGAATTGGAAAATATCAGGAACAATCAAGACTATAATCATAATCATCAAGTCTGTAATAATAATCAAACAAGTCTATAATCAGAGAAAAATAAAAATGAAATAGAAATTTAAGACACTCAAAAAGATCAACAAAACAAAAAGTTGGTTGTTTAAAAAAACTAAAAAATATAGACATCTCTAACAAGGCTCAACATGAAAATAAAGAAATCTCAAGTAGACATAGAATCTAAAAGAGTAGATGAATCTGTTGGACCACTTGATATTTGCAAGTCTATGTAATTATGCCAAAATGAGAAGTTTAATTAAAAACGAGAATAGTGGTTTTATGCTCAGTTTCCTTTTCTTTACTTAGGTTGTGTGTGCTCTGGCATTTTTAAACTTGCAATATTTGCCAGTTTCCATGTGTAAATAATTGTGATTTCAAACTACCAATATACCATTCCTAAACATGGAATTGGGAAGACAAGCACAATCAGGTTTCACTAGCCAGGGAACATCAACAGAACTTTCTTGCCCTATTTGTTTGGTGAAGTTAGAAATGTAATCTGTGCTGAGGAGGTGAGAGAGAAGAACACTCCCCCTTTATACTTGAGCACTGAAATGTTATTTTTTTGAGACCATTGCGGTCAATAACTTTTAGACCTCATACTTTTGGCCCTTAAATTCAATTTTATAGAAATACTTGAACAAGTGCATAAACATTTCTTTAAAAAATAAAATAAAAAAATAAAAGAGTAGATGAGAATTTGAAAAGATACTGTGGAAATTCAGAAGATAGAGAAAGTAGTAAATGAACATCTGTAGGCTAACACATTCTATATCATAGAAAAAATGAACAAATTCTTAGGATAATACAATCACTGAGACTTAATAAGGGTGAAATAGAAACCCTAAATAAAGCAATCACAAGCAAGAAAATTGAAACAGTAATCAAAACTCCCAAAAACAAGAGTGTAAGACCAGATGGAATCATAAGTGAATTTTACCAAACTTTAAAAGATGAATTAATTCCTATCTTGAAATTATTCTAAAAAAATTGAAAAAGGAGTACTTCTAATACTTTGCATGAAGCTAACATTACCCCTATAATACCAAAATCAATGAAAGACAGCCCCCAAAAGAATAAAAATAGTATTACAGATCAATATCCATAATGAACAAAGACACACACATGCAAAAAAGACAAAACACAACACACACAAAGTAAAGTCCTAGCAAACCAAACCCAACAATGCATTAAATGGATCATACACCATGACCAAATGGTATTGAAACCAGGAACACAAGGATAGTCAACATCTGAAAATCAATTGATGTAATTTACCACATAAATAAAAAGAATGATAAAAATAATATAATCTTATCAATAGATGCTGAGAACACATTTCATAAGATCCAACATATAGCCTCCGGCCATACAACCCTGGAACGTGCCCGATCTCGTCTGATCTCGGAAGCTAAGCAGGGTCAGGCCTGGTTAGTACTTGGATGGGAGATCCAACATATATTTATGTTGAAAAACAGGGCCTAAACAGAACATAATTTAACATAATAAATGCCACTTACTGCAAAACTATAGCTGGCATTCAATTGATGAAAAAACTGAAATCTTTTCCAAGATATGGTAGAAGACAAGGATTTGCACTCTCAACATTGTTATTCAACATAGTTTTGGAAATTCAAAGTAGAGTAATTGACAAGAGAAATATATTAATCCAAATTGGGAAAGAAGAAATAAAACTATCATTATTTACAGATGACTTGATAACATACATAGAGATTCCTCAAAAGTCCATCGAAAATGTATCCAAATAATCATTTTTTTAATGTGGTAGGTTATAAAATCAACACACATCAATCAGTTGTCTTCTTATACACAGAGATAGAACAGGAAGTAATTTAGAAAGTTATCCCATTAACAATTATACCAAAAATATTAAACACCTTTTAGTAAACCTTAGAAAGTTGATAAAAGATCTATACAAAGACAACAATGACACTTTTGAAAGAGATAGAAGATACAAAGAAATGGCAAAATATGCCTTCTTTATGGATTGGAAAACTCAGTATTTTCAAAATGTTACAGGGCATAAGCAGGGATCTCCCCTGAGGCTCCCAAACCTCACTGATCTAAACAGGTTCAGCCATTTTGGCATAAAAGCAAATGAACTCCAGTGCATAAGACCTTCAACAAAGAAGAACTTTAATAAAATTAGTGTGCAATAATTAGCTTGCAATAGAGAAAATAGAATATAATTTTCAAATCAAGCACACAAAGTTACAAATCCCCTCTTCGGCAAATGCCCAGTCAATAGCACTTGCCCAAAGCAGGGTTACTGATAATCCATAAGTTTGTCACAAGAATGAGACAGTTACTGGTGGGAACCAGTAAAGAGGAAAGGGCCAGACAAGACTGGGAGGTAAAGAGCAAAATTCAAATCAAGATAAAAGATGCATTTTCAACTCCTACTCCCTCGTAGATCTCTTACCTGCATCTGTTTCAAATGTTTCCTTCTGTGTCCCCCAAGTTCGTGTTATCAGTCTAAGGCCAAGGAGCATGCGTGACTTCTTTACATGCTTCTTTGCCTATGTGCCTTCTCCAGGCTTCCCTCCTCCTTCATCTTTCTCTGTTTTTGTTGTTGTTGCTGCTATTTTTGTATTCCTTTTCCTGGTTCTTTTTAGCTTTCTCTTCCTGCCCAGCTTCTTCCTTCCTCAGGGTGGGGCAGCAAACTCACAGGCTGTTAAAATTCCTAGCTTCCTCACACACTTTCTGTCTCCTTGATCTGTTTATTGGTTAGAATAAGATTTTGAAGCCTCTAGTTACATTTATATTTTATCCAATATCTGTTTTCAGAATCTGTAGTAATTTTCTGATGTCTTTTGTTGCTCCTTGATTTGATGAGCACATAATGATGTTATTTCTTCCAGTTTTATTGTTCACTTAATCATTATATAGTGTCCATCTCTGTCTTTTCTTGCCTTTTTAAGCTGGAAGTCTAATTTATCTGACACAAATATGGCTGTTCATGCCTTCCTTTGTGTACCATTTGCTTGCAATATTGTTTTCCATTCCCTTACTTTCCATCTATGTTTATTTTCTGAATTTAGATATGTGTCCAGGAGAGAGCAGAAGTTTGGACTCCATTTCCTAACTCAAGTAGATATTTTGTGTCTTTTAATCGGAGACTTCTGTTTATAGACATTTAAAGTGATTACTGTTATATAACAGTCCATTGCCGACATTTTCTTTTTAGTTTTATGGTTCTATTTAACTAGTTCTTCAGTTCTTTTTGCTCATAATATTTTTTGGAGGTGGGGGGTTTAGTTGATGCTAACTCCCTAGGATTTTCTTTGTCTGTGAAAGTCCTTTATTTCCCCATACAAAAAGAAAAGCTTCACCAGATAAGATATTCTTCACTGGCACTTTTTACCTTGGAGTATTTTGCATATACCACTGCGTCCTCTTCTTACCCATACTATTTCTTCGGAAAAGTCAATATTAACCATTATTAACCAATATTAACCATTGCTCCTTTGTAGTTTATCTTTTTCTTCCACCTCATCAGTTTCATTATTTTTTTCTTTGTCTTTGACTCTTGAAAGCTCTACTGTGTTTCTTAATATAATGGATTTTGTGTGTGTGTGAGTGTGTGTGTGTGAAAGTAGCTTGCTATTTTTGCTTAAATATTTTTATATTAAGTCCCTTCTGCAAGTTTGAGAAACTTTCATCCATTAATTTAAAAATAATTTTTCAGCTCCCTTCCCTCTCTCTTCTAGGATTCCTATGATTTTTTTGTTTCTATTTTTCATAGTATCAGATAATTTTCTTAGTGTTTATTCATTCTTTTTCCTTTGTATTTTTATCTCTTTCTTGATCTTGCTTATTTCCTCTTCTTTCAGTTTGGAGTTTACTGATTCATTCTGCTATTTGTTTTATTCTACTTTTATGGCTTTCACCTAAATTTCTTTTACCTCCTCCATTAATCATTTTACATCCTGTCATTCTGTTATTTTCTTGTTTAAAGTTGCAATTTCAATTTTCAATTCCTACATTGTGTCTCTCATAGTATGCATTCCCTTTTCTGAAATTTATCATATATCTTTGATCTGTTTTCCAGAATTGCTTTTGTATGGTTCTAATTCTTTTATTTCTTTTATCACTGCAATTTTGAATTCTATGTCTTGATAAATTAAAAAAAAAAACCTTTCTATGTCTTTGTGGTTAATTTCTGTGACTTTGTTTTCTCTCTTTAGAGTATTGCTCTTTGATGACTTACTTGTCTATTTGTATTTTTCTTGCTCTTCATTATTTGTTTTTGCTTTGCTCTGTGGTAGTTGGTATTTTTGCTGTGTGTGAGTCCTTTTCTACCACTGGTAGCCACAGCTACTAGGGTCTTTTTGGATTTGAGCTCATACTAACCTCTAGGACAAAGCATTTTTATGACTGGTTCCAGTGGTTAGAGGGTTAAGAGGGTGTTGGGTCAAAAGGTCAAGTTTCTGGGACCTTATCCCACCCAGAAGTGGCAGTTCCTGACCTGTTTTCTAATGCTGAAAAAAGATGTATCGCCAAAAATCCCTGATGTGGAGTGAGGTCCTATATGCCTGGGCTAGGACTTGCATCTGCTACCAAAGTGCTTGTTTCTGAGCATCTAGATGGTTACACTTCCGGAAACTGGCTTGGGTCTGGTCATGAAGGGTAAGCCATTGCATGACTTGTACTAGAGAGTGTTTCTACTACCAATTTGCTGGTGCTTGAACACTGAGTTGGGTATACTTCCTAGGTGTGGCTAGGGGATAACACTGAAAGGTGAGTCCCTGTGAAGTCCAGACTGGAGTATGAATATGCTCCTGAGGCCTTTCTGCCTTAGTCTGTAGGCAGAGCTGCTAACTTGGAGGTTTATTGATGTAGACCAATGGCCTGCACTACATTTAGGAGAATTAAAGGTGGCTATAAATTAGAAACCCCTAAATATCAACCAGAATAAAGGTCTACCACCCTTCACAGATAATCTCAGCTAGGTTGGTATATAAAAAGTCATCAGTCATGTCAATATATTAATTTCCATAGTTTGTATTATAATATAGCCAAAAATCCCCATTGTAATATGCCCACAGACATTTCATACTTCCCCTTCCACCCAGTCCATTACATCTTCCTTGACATTTCTTAGTAGAATGCTTCCTCATACATTTGGTCCCTCACTTTAGGAGATTTTACAGGTATTATTGTATTGCACAGATAAGAAAACAATGATCCCTAAGAGATGCAAGCTTTATATAATATATGTAGCAATTCATATTAGCTAGACACATGTCCTGGAGGAAGTTCTTGAATTAATCCAACAATCCAGAAGGGCAGGTACTGTTATCATTTATAGACAAATATACTGAGGACCAGAGAGTTTAACTACGTTGTCCAACTACATTGTCACATTGCTTGGAAGTAACAGAGGCAGACTTCAAACAGAAACATATTGTTTCCAGTGCTCACATGTTCCTTAATCCTGTTTCACAGCAACCAAATGATAGGGAGAAAACCAACAAACTGGGCCAGGGAAAGAAAAAGGGATAGTCTTTTACAGAGGCCCTATTCATAGTGTATCAAGAGATGATAAGTTGAAGATGGAAGTCCCAAATTAAATCCTTTTTAATGGCCCGTGTTGAGTTGCCAAACAACTAGAAATTGTGCATCTGTTCTACTGTAACAAGGGCTGAGGGATCTAATACAGTCAGGGATTTTACTGGCTTTCAGTAGGGGAATAAATTGCTATGGGATCATAGCGAAAGGATTTAAGAAATAATTAACTTGAATTCAAGCCACTGAATTCTATTGGCTAATATTTGTGGTCCTTACAGTTATCTGAACTTCCTCTGGCATTTTGTTAGTTTAATTACAGCCTTCTGTGAAAACTCTAATTAAAAAAAATTATATGGGCTTTCATATAATCTGTCAAAAATTTATATCCAATTTCTCCCCTTAGATGGACTGATTGAAAATTTGGTTAATTTGTACACATACACCACATCACAAAACTAAAAATTTATGACCCACCACCAATCTCAAAGAACTGACAATAAAGACTTAACTTTTGCCCAGTCAACCCCCGTTAGTCTGTGGTCCTTTTTACTACCAAACTGTCAATATTTTCATACTTTGTACCAAAGTCCAAGACTTTGACTTGACCTATGATATATGACTCCTATTCCTCTAACTTATCTTTAATGTTAACTTCAAATGTCATATTCACTAACTTCTTTTGTAGCAACAGGACATATAGATGCAGTCTGTGAAGAGAGCATCTATCCCATTCTGAATAAGTCTGGAGTTAAATGGAAGGACAGGTAGGCAGGCATCAATTTCTACAACCTAGTAGCAGCAACCTTCTGCCTCCTTGTATATCCTTTCTTTTCCCTTTCTCCTTTTCCTAATAAACTATCACTGTAATATGCCAAAAACATATAATTTGCTTGTATACATCTAATTTTTCTCTTTTACAAAGTCACTCTTTAACCCAAAAATATTTATTTGGGACTAGTTCTGTGTCAAGCATTTACATGCATTCTCTCATTTTACCCTTCCTCACAACTCCAGAAGTTGAGTACTATTGTTTCTAACTGTTCCCCTTACTATAATATCAGTTCCACAAGGTCAGAAAATTTTTTTTTCATTGCTCTTTTTCAAGTACCTAGAAGAGCATCTATTTAGTATGTGTTCAATAAATATTTGTGAATAATCAGGGCCACTTCCTACAAAAGGAAACTAAGGTTATTGGAGAGGTCTAAACAATCCAAACAAAGGAATTCATGTCATGCAGGGACTATGTGGAAAGTATTCACTTTTAGCTAAAAATCAAATGAGGCAAGTATAAAAGAAGGCATTAGAACAAGATCAGCACAGGAAAGGTTTAGAAATGGGAAATTAGTTTCTTTGAGATTTTGCATCACTAAGAACTGTGCTTGAAAACAGTGATTCTTGTTTTCCAGGGAGGATGTGCCATAGGAAGTGAGGGAAGTCAAGGAGAACATCAATGAAATCCTCTAAGACAAGAAGAGGCAGAGTAAGACATAATTAAAATATCATGAAAATAGAATCTGCAAGACCGGACAAGTGATATGGGGAAGGGAAAAAAGAGGGAGGAGTCAGAGAAGATTCTGAGGTTTCACAGCTATATGACTATGAGAATGGTAAAAATAACAGAGGTCATTTCTTGAGAAGAGCCAGGTTTAGGTGAGGGCCTAGCACTAGCAGCAGGACAAGTATGTTGAATGAATTAAGACATCCAGAAGACATGTATATGGAATAATCTGGCATATAGACACGATTCAGTTCTGAATAGCAGTATACACAATAGTACTGATGGTTTTTTGGAAGAAGTTATCAGATGGTGGGTTTCCTGTGTTGAATTATGCCCCCCTGCTGAAGATTAATTTGTTGAAATAATAACTACACATTGTACTTATTTGAATTTATATTTATTCAGATATTTGTAATAGAAGATGTAATTAGTGAAGATTTATAACAGATGGGTCCCTAATACAAATTGAACAGTATTGTTATAAAAGGGGGATATTTTGACTTGGGCATGCACAGGGAGAACATGATAAAGGCAGAGATTTCAATATAGCTAAATTCAAGGAATGACAAATATTTGTATCAAACCACTAAAAGCTAGTAAAAAACCATGGAACAGCCCTCAAAAAGAAAAAAATCATTCTGACACCTTATTTCAGGCTTTAGGTTTCAGCTATGTGAGGAAAATATATATTGTTTAAATTACCTAGCTGTAATTTTTTTTTAAATAATGTGATGTTAGTTGTCTTAGAAAACAAGGCAAATAGGACTAGAAGGTCATAGAGGTGACTCAATGATCAAAGAGAACATTCTCATTAAGAAGTCAATCTATTTCAGAGAACTCAATTTTCTTCCATTGGTCTGATGGTTTCTTTTTGTAACATTACCATGTTGTTTTAATTACTATGACTTTGTGTGTGACTTGGAGTCTGGAATAGTAATACCTCAATTTTTTCTTTATTTGATCCAGCAATTGCTCTGCTGGGAATCTACCCAAAGGAGACCTCAATACTTATACAAAGAAACACCTGTACTCAGATGTTTACTGTAGCACTATTTATAACTGCAAGGACATGGAAACAACCCAAATGTCCCCAAACAGACAAATGTGGTATATGTATAGTACATGTATTATATATATATGTATATACATATATATATATACATGTACCACTTTATATATATATATATATACACACAATGGAATATTACTCATCAATTAAAAATGACAAATTTGATGAATTTATGGTAACAAGGACGTACCTAGAAGAAATCATATTAGCAGAAAGAGGTCAGAAACAAAAGGCCAGGAAGAAAAGTCAAAACAAGTTAATGATCAAACTAAAGATTAATCAATTGGGGAGGGGTCGATGAGAGGGCACAGTCAGATAGAGGAGGTGGTGGGTGAACCCTAGGGAATACAAAGATGTTAAATGTACATAAATAAATTATCTATTTTTTTTTAAAAAAAGAAACCAATCTAAGGTAAAAATCTTAGGAGCCCCACTGGGAATGGCTAGACAACATGAGAGAATCCAGCAAGGAAACCTGTGATAAGAGAGTGCTTAGAGGTAGGAAGAAGGCAGAAGAGAGGGTCACAATGAAGTGATGAATAAATCTTTTATATAATATTTTATTTTCCAGGAAACAAAATGCTAATTGCTTAAGAAGAGGATAAATAGTGATTGGATACCCAGGGTCAAAGGAAACAAGATCTTTTTGACAAGGTTTGGATTAAGAAAACTTGATAAAATCAGTAAGGTTTAGAGCTGCTAAGAAGTTGTCAATGCTCCTATCCATTTTTTAAAGATAACCTCAAAAAGCAGACATGTTAATTATGATATTCAGAGCTCAAAATTATTGGGCAGTCAGTATGTGTCAAGTGTTTCATCTTATTGATATTTGATGACAATCCTAATTTCATTATTATGTAGATAAGGAAATAAGGTTCTGGAAAGTGATGTGTTAAAATATTACTTGTTTTAATGGCAACTCTGCTTGTCAAAGGCAGAAGTGAACAGAGAACTTAGGTCTTTCTGATTCTGAAACCTTGCCCTTCCCCTCAATTCAAGGAAAGCAAAAGTGTTTCTTGTCTGATACAGTCACTGAGGAATTGGTTGGTGTCTTCCTGGAGTATTTGCTGAGGATCAGCTGAGCACTTGCTGCATTAAGGTACATTTGGAAAGAGGGTTATAACTGATTACTGATGACTGCTTTGTACATAGACTGGATACTATATACATAGCTTGTTTATCATGCCCATTCTATACTATAAAATGACCCTTAAGTTAGAGAGATAAAAAGGGGAGCCCTTCCTCATGCATTAAGTTTCAATGCATTCTTTCTCTGTTATAGCCCCTTTGCTTCTTAGAAAATTAGATATAAGAAATTTGTACATAAAAAGCCATGCTTTTAGAATATTTCATAGGTGGAGACACTTCACACAACATTATGGCATGTAATCTGAAATGGTTTTTCAAGTAGTCTTTCCCTTCTTTCTCTTCCGAACAAGTGAATGCCTGATAGATCTGACTCAAAGAATCATCATCAATCTCACCTATATATGGGATATAGGGGGAAAAAACAAACAAAATGCCAGGGAAAAATTAAAAGTGTTAACAGAACAAAAACATAGATCAAGAGAGGGGGAGGGGTAAAATTGGGAGAGGAATGAGCACAAGAGATTAAGATGATGGTTCATGGGTGAAAAGTTGGTGGGAGAAACTTAGGGTAGACAATGATGTAAAATCTATGTATGTGCAATCAGTTAAAAAAAAACTTTTAAAATTCTAAAGATGGAAATATGAACTCTTACAAAAATGAATCATCATCCAGGAAACAAGACAAAAGTTGACAAATTCACATATAATTTCCCATGACAAAGCTGTGGCAGAATATTGTTGGTCTAGGCAAGCAAGCAAAAAGAGGGAAATTTACTTTGAACAAATAATGAGAAAAGGGTTATAATAGAGAAATGAAGAGAAGCAGAAACAAAGTACTCCAAGGCCTGCAGAATCAGGGAGGGGCTAGGAAGTCAACATGTCCTCATGTCAGGGGATAATTGCCTTCTTTCCCTAATGATTCTAAAGTTACAGCAGTCTCTGTGATTGACTTATGCCACTGTGTCAAGGATAAACTTTTGTTTCTTAGTGCTTGGGATTTTTTTTTTTTCTGATTTGACCCTATTGGGAATAGCTACATTAGGCCTTCAACTTTCTTATCCAGAGATACTGGATTACTTCTATTTCAAATTTGATGACCTCTGTTCAGGGTGTGGCTAATTAAATCCCTTTGGAATTTGCTTTCATTGTCTCTCTTTTCTCCAGGATTCCCTTTTCCTACTTATTCTGACCCTGGTAATTTCATCTCCCTAGGACTAAGTAGCAAGGGTAATATTTACTAAGTACTGGTAAGCTTACATTTCTATTCACAACATGAGAAGAATCAAACATTCTGATATGGGGTGAAAAAACAGGCAAAACAGCTTAACTTCCCTTTTCCAAGTCTCCACCCACCAGGACACAATGGCTGCCATTCTAATGTAGTACCATCAGTACTGGGAGCCACAGTCCCCTAACAATTCCAAGATAGTTGTATAAATTCTCCTCCTCCCAGGGCTACTTTTGTCTTTGACCCTTATGCCTCTCCCTTCCCCATCCCCTTCCTTCCTTTATCATCCTTGCCTTTCTTCTCTTTCATTCTTTTTCTCTGACTTTCTCACTCATATATTTGGATGATACTGCATATAATTTGTGGCTGTCTTCTCTTTCATTCTCTCTGTCTCTCTCACTGCTTGTATATTTGTCCTGGGATGGTACTGCATATAATTTGTTGCTCACTGAGAGCATATAATCTACCTATCCCTTCACTTCTATTATCTCCCAAGTTCCAATATGCTTTGAATATTTTTCTTCTTTTGATTTTTATTCTAAACCTATAGATTTGTTAGGTTCATCACAAATGTCACTCAGCACAGCCACCCCAGAAACAGGAAAATAAGGACAAAGAAAAGGTTAATAAGAAACACAGCAGAGGATGGACCGAGGCAAGGGAGACTCAACTGCCCTGACTGCTCATTTGCAGGTTTTTTATATCAATTTGCAAAACTTAAATTACACATCCACATTCTTATTCTAAAACCAAGCAGAATTTTCTTTGTATACATCTTTCACTTGTTTTGTTAGGTTTCTTCCCAGGTATTTTATTTCTTTTGGTGTGATGGTAAATAGGATGGTATTTTTAATTTCTTTTGCTGCTTGACTTTATGCATATAGGAAAGCCACTGAATTCTGTGTGTTGATTATGTAACCAACTAACTTACTGAACTGGTTTATTGCTTCCAGCAGTTTTTTTTTTTGTGGATGTTTTGGGGTTCTCTACATAGAGAATCCTATCATCTGTATATAATGATAGATTCAATTATTTCCCTATTTATATCCATTTTATTTTATTTTATTATTTTTTTATTTTTTATTTTTTGAGACTAGGTCTTGCTATTTTTGTCCATGGAACCACAGGCTCTCATTGCCCGGGGTACCAGAGACTCAAGAAATCCCCAGCCTCAGCTTCCCAAGTAGCTGGGATTAAAGGCGCGCACCACCATGCCCAGCTATTTTTTTTTTTTTTTTGGAACTAGGTCTCACTACGGGCCCCAGGTGGGACTCAAACTGTGATCCCTAGCCCCGGCCGCTTCATAGGCTGAAGCTTACAAGCACGAGCCACCATTTTATGTCTCTCTCTTGCTTTATGGCCTTAACTAGACCTTCCAGTACAATGTTGAAAAGTAGTAGAGAGTGAGGGCATCCTTGCCTGTTTCTAGATCTTAATTGAAATGATTTTAGTTTTTTCCCATTTAGGATGATGTTTGCTGTAGTTTTGTCATAGATGGCTTTTATTATATTGAGGTATGCTTCTTTTATCCCCAAATTTTCAAGAGCTTTTATCATGAATGGGTATTGGACTATATTGAATACTTTCTCTGTATCTATTGATATGATCATATGGTTTTTGGTTTTCTCCTTGTTGATGTGATAGATTATGTTAATTGATTTCAGGATGTTGAACCATCCTTGTGACACTGAGATCAATATCACTTAGTCATGGTGAATAATGCTTTTTATGCATCATTGGATTCGATTTGCCAGGATTTTGTTGTTGTTGTTATTCTTTTGTATCTGTTTTCATTAGGTGTATAGTTTTCTTTCTTGGTGCTGTCTTTATTTGGTTTTGGTATGAGTGTAATATTTGCTTTGTAGAATGTGTTTGGCAGCTTGGAAATCTGTAGAGAAGAAGAACCAAAGAGACAGGAAGGTTTTTATTACTTTGGAGAGCTTGGAACTGAGAGGGGCATTGTGGCCCTCAGCATGGTGGTGCTGCATTGGAATGGCAGCCATTGTACCCTGGTAGGCAAAGACTTGGAGAAGGGAAGTCAAGTCTTCTCATGATAGGATCAGTATTAGGGAATTTAAGGAGGAGAGACGGTGAGAAGGTGTAGAGCAGAACAGAGAAGCAGGCAGGCTGGATGTCTCATAGTTGCAGCTGCCATGAACCTGGGCCAGGGAAGCAGGCTAGAGAAATTTGTAACTTGTGAAAGCTGACTTGAGAACTTGGTTTAACTTTGAAACTGTGAAGCTTGGAAATTGTCTGGAGACCTGAAGAGAATTTGCTTCATTGCTGTTTTCATCATGCGATGTCTGAAATGGTTGTTGCCATTGCATCAATTGAGTCTTGCTAGTTTTCAGGCCACTATGGAGTTGGGCCTGAAAGAATGCCAGAGATGTGCCTTTTGGAGAAGTTGAAGATGCCATCCTGGTTTCTCTGTTGGAATTGAATCTCTGGCTTTTGAAGAAGGATTGGTGGTGCCATCTTGGCTTCTTCAGGCTTGAAATGAATATCTGTGCCTTTGGAAGAAGGAGCAACAGTGTCATCTTGGTCCTTCATCTGGATTGAAGGTGCAACAGTCATCATTTTGAGGAAGCACACAGCTCAAAGCCAGCTGTAGACTTTTGGACTGAGATGGGATGAGTTAGTAAGATAATCAAAAGGGGGTTCCCTTGTACCTTTAGTGACTTTTGTTTTGTCCTTTTAATAAGTAAATTTGTATTTGCCTCTTCTTAAGTTTAGTGTGGCTTTGCTACTGCTTCTGTGGGCTGGGACAAACCTGATGTGTGACTGATTTTAAAGGGTCAACTGCCTCTCTTTCTAAGTTTAATTAAGCACCATGCTTTGCCCATTTTCTTACCCTATATCAGAACTATGAACTTGTGTCTGCTGAAAAACTGAATTTTGTGATATGATTACCTCAGGTTTGGAGGGGCGAAAAGACTCCATCTTGGACATGTGTTTTTGGGACTTTTGAACTAAATAGTGAATGGGGTAAGATAACTGGCAACTTGTGGCATTAATGACTTTTGGTTTCCCTTGTTAATAAATCTTGCTGTTTAAATTGCATTGTTACTCTTGCAACTGCTGTGCAGGTGGGAAGAACCTGTGGGCAAGGTCAGTTTTAAAAGTGCCACATATTATTTCTTTGGCTCACTGCCTTGAGAGGTTATTTGTATTTTATTCATGCAATTGCAGGCTTAGCTGAGCAACAGACTCATCTTTTGACTTCAGAACAGTCACGTAACTTCGGAGTGCTTATAACCTGGCTTAGCATACTCACCATCCCAATTTCATTGAGACTTCTTAAGGAATTTGGAAAGAAAGAGAATTATATGGTAGTGCTATCATGTTTTTATCTGACTGGTTGTTGTGAGCAAGAAGCAAACCAGTCTGAGGTTGGCTCTCAAGATAATTTTATTGTGATTTAAGGAAAAAATCAACTGAAAATTCCCATGGAACATGGTTGAAGTCACTGCACAATGTGTCTTAGTTGTATGTACTGCAAATGCAGCCTCATCTGGTAGTGAAAGTCTGTAGTGCAAGGGCACAATAGACAGATGGTAATGAAGTAGGTCTTGCTGGCAGAGAGGCTCATGGTTGTTGAGCAGGGTGACGTCCAGAGGCAGTGAGCCGCCCTTATCTGTGGGGTGTGAACATAGATTAAGAGATATGCCTTAAATCATGTTAGTGGAAATAAGCCAGGAAGAAAAAGAGAAATATGGGGTGGTCTCGTTTATATGAGGGATACAAGGAAAACAATTGCACAAGATTAAAACTGTCAACAGAATTGGAGCAGAGAGCAAGAGAGGGGGAGGAGAGTGAAATTGGGGAAGGGGGAGATCACAAGAGATAAAGATTGTTCACGGGTGACAAGGTGATGGGAGAACCTCGGGGGAGACAATGATGTAATGTGTGTGTGCAATTAATTAAGAAAAAGATATGACTTAGACAAAAGAAACACCTTTGTGTTTCTCACCCTCCCCAGCACATGAGAATAGGTTTCAGCAGACTCTTAACTGTTACAACAAACCCAGACCTCTTAGGAATGCCTTACCCAAAAGACAGACCTGCCTTAGAATAATAAAAAGTGCTTAACCTTACAGGTGCTTAACCCTACAGGTACCTTTCCTCCTGTCACTCCCAGGACACTGGATTTTTCCCTTGTTCACTTCTGCATTGTGATTATTCATTGCCAAGGTATAATAAGACCCAACTTCTAACAAAGAGATTTTTTGGACATGCTCCCAAAGTCTGATTTGAGAGCTGGATTCTCTCTGATCGTCTTCAATCTCTTTCATCTCATTCTTCTCCCTTCCCACACAGGTCTCCTAACACTTATCCAGGGTTATGCTTAAGCCAAACTCAGATTCTTCTCTGTTTACTTAACTCTGTGACTCCTGAATTTTTATAACTTTTTATCAGGGCTTGATTCTGAGCAATATCAGTGTCAGTTGTCTGCACTCTTCCTCTGGTTTTGCTCTCTTGCAAGTCCTTCTCAGATTCTGCACAGGTTAATTAATGGGCTTGTTTTTAACCAAGTTTGTAAGATTAGTTTGGCTTCTTCATTTCAAACAAGTTTTTTGACTTGCTTCCAACTTACAGTCATTATATTCTATGTTTACTTACTTACCACATGATCTGTCCTTTGTTGAGAGTGGGGTGTTGAAATCACCTACCACATATGTATTTTTGCTGATGTTTGCATTCAGTGCTGTTAACAGTTGTCTAATGAATGTTGCTGTTCCCTCATTTGGTGATATATGTTAGTAATTGCTATTTCTTTGTAATGTATTGACCTTTTTACCATTATATATTATCCTTCTTTATCTGTTGTCAACTTTTTAATCTTAAAGTTTATTTTATCTGCAATGAATATGGCTACCCCTGCCTTCTTTTGGGGTCCATTTGCTTGCAGAATTGTTTCCAGCCTTTTACTTTTAGACTATGTTTATCACTAGAGTTCAGGTGAGTTTCTTGCAGACAGCAAAATGTTGGGTTCTGATTTTTGACCCAGTGAGCTACTCTGTTTCATTTGATTGGTGCATTTAGACCATTAACATTTAGGGTGATTATTGATATTTGAGGGTCTGAGGTTATCATTTTGGTAGTCATTTTGAGGTTCTGCTAACTAGTTATTTCTGTTGTTTGTGATCGGTTTTCTGTTGGTTGAGGTGTTAGGGTTTCTTGTAGAGTTTCTTGTAGTGGAGGTTTGGTAGTTGCGAATATCTGGAGACTTTATAAAGGTTCTTATTTTTCCATCAGAGGAAAGAGATCTTCACAGGGTAGAGTATTCTTGGTTGACCTTTGATTTCTTGGAGTTTTTTGAATATGTGGCTCCAGTATTTTCTTGTCTGAAGTGTTTCTTTTGAGAAGTCTGAGGTCAGCCTGATAGGTTTTCCTTTGTATGTTATCTCTTTCTTTCTCTGGTCAGTTTCATTATTTTTTCCTTATCTTGGACTTTGGGAAATTTTACAATAATGTATCTTGCTGTGTTTTTCTTTTCTCAAAAGTAGTTTGGGGGTCTTTTGGCTTCCAGTATATTTATTTTCATTTCTCTCTTCAGGTTAGGGAAATTCTCCTCCATTATTTCTTTAAATAACTTTTCAGACCCCTTGATTGTCTCTTCTCCTTCTGGGATCCCAATTACTCTTATGTTTCCTTTCTTCAAAGAGTCTGAAAGAGCTCTGAGTGTCCCTTCAGTCTTCTTTATTTGTATTTCTTTTTCTTCATTGGTCCTTTTGATTTCAGTGTCTTTAAGAATACCGATTCATTATTCTATTTCTGATAATCTATTTTCATGGGGTTTTTCCTGCATTTTTAATCTCCTCTAGTGTTTTTTTAACCCCAGAGTTTCTTTTTGCCTCTTTCTTAGGAATTCATTCTCTTTCTTCAGTTCTTTTATCCCCTTTAATGCATTCTTCTTTATATAACTCTCTTTGTGGTCTTTTGCAAATTTGCGAATGAGGTCTTAACTCTTCAAGTACCTTTGTCATACTGATCTTGAATTCCTTCTCTGACAAGTATGGCAATTCTTCTAAGTCATAGTTATTGGGTTCTGGGGGTTGCCATTCCTTCAGAGGTGAATTCGGTCTTGAAGGGTTAGCTTGAATATTTGCAGTTTTTCTTTTTCCTGTTGTTTGTTTTTGGATTTGCTCGGTGAGTTCAGCTACCTTGGTACTTGTATTGGTTGGCATGGTCTTTAAAGTCTTGCAAAAGGTTGTGGTTACCTCAGTCTTTTGCTGAAGCTGGAGAAGCAGTTAGCTGCCTTGCTTTCTGTTCCAGATTCTTTATGCTTCCTTGGTGGTGTTACTCAAGTATAATATTTTGGTTGGTGGTAATCTCAAGTTTTTATTTTTTTATTTAGATTTATTATCTGTCCTTGTTCTGCAAGTTTGTGATCGCAAATCAATGTTGTGATTCTTATTGGGTTCCTTTGTGTGCTGGCGCCTAATGTATGGCAATTGCATAGAACCCCAAGCTGCCATCCTTTGTGTTGGCATCTGCATAGAACTCTGAGCTGCTGACCTGGTGTCTCCCCTGTTAAAGGACCAGGAGGAGGCCGGGGACATCTGGCAAAGGCACTTCTTCCAGCCGCATACCCCCGGAGGGAGCTGGTTTAGAGTCTTAGTTGGAGTGGGGGCAGGAGTGAGGAGCCTGGGAGACAGTCAGCATCTGCACAGGACCCTGAGCTGCTGGCCTGCGTCTCATCTGTAAAAGGACCAATAGGAGGCTGGGGGTGTCTGACAAAGGTGAGTATAATTTTTCTAAAGGCGCCCATGGACATTCTCTGTCTTTCTTTCAGGGCAACTTCCGTTCTGGGTCTTTTTTTTTTCCTGTGACTTAAAAGTTGATTACAAAATTCAGTCATCTTAATATCTATTTAAGAAACTTTCTCATTAGTTCTTATGTCAGTGTTACTGAGGGAAAGGCATTAGGTCCATATGTACAATAATTAAAAATAATAAAACGCAAAAGGTTAAAATTTAGTTTGTTCTTAAAGACACAAGTACCATTTAATCCAAAGTGACACTTTGTAAGAGACCAAATCATTAGCAACAATAGTGATTCAAACTCAATCTCCTCTGCTCAGAGTTGGAAAACTGGCAAGGACCAAGAACTCGAAGAGTCACTTGATTAAGTCCTCCATTCCCAAATGAGTGAGTATAATATAGGTCAAGTCACTTAGAGGGTAAGCTTCTACATGCTGTCCATTTGGACTACAAATGGACTCATCTACCATTTCCTAAAGCATGTCATGAATTATGCTCATTCTTCAGGAGAGATTCACATTTCATATATCCTTTGGATTCCAGGTTTATTGCAATAATCATTTAACCTTCCAAATTGCTGTTTTTGCTAGAAAGATGATTACTTTGTTGAAAGCATCAAAGGGAAGCTGGTCTATCTTGTATGACACAGCATAGATATCTATTTACCTGCATTTAAAATTTTCATTGACATCAAAAACAGAGCAGAAATCTAACACTTGGGGCTTATTATTCTTGCCTTTAATCACACTAAAATCTAGTTAAGGAAAAATATGAAGAAATATATGGGAATATGAAGAAAAATATGCATCTAGTGGGAGGCAGTGTGATGATGGAATGGAATGGGCACTGGCTTTTGAATTAGAACTTAGTAACCTGTTTCCTCATCAATGAAGTGGAAGTAGTATGCATAAAGGACATAACATGGACTCAGCATTTCATAAATATACTCTCTCTTTTCAGCAAACTATGAGCCCCTATGGAGTGATAAATTTCCCCTTTCCTAACTGAATCCCATCCCAAAGACTGTGAGACTATGAGAACCATTTTAGCCTGACCTTCCCATCTTTTGTGTTTTCTTTCTTTTTTCAAGTCCTATTCATGTGCAACCTTTCTCTCTACTTTCATTTCCCACCATATTTTCTTCTTCAACTTTTTCTCTAGCTGTACAATGAGTTTTATTTATATACAACAGACAATAAAAAGAAATCCAGGGGAATGATTCATAATGCTTGCCAAATGGTGCTGATGGTTGGTGGTTTTCTTTCTGCTGTAATGTGTGAATATTATTTAGATTAAATTTCTGCAGAAAACAGTGCCAACTAGGACAAGATATCAACATATGCCCATCTTATTGGTCTTTGCTCTAGACCTGGAAATTGAGTTTACTTTTTCTATATTTACTCTTCTGATCTTGTAACTGTCTGTATTTGGGGAGAAGAAAAATCAGAAGGCAAAATAGAGTTGGTAGCTAAACCAATAATAAAATTAGTCTGTTGTAAATGAAATGACACTACATCCAAGTAGCTTCATCTGATTATTTGGTTTTTTTTGTAATGCAAAATGTTTCTTCTACAGTTCACACAACATGGGCAAGTGGACAAAGAAAAAGTAGTGCTAAGCCAGTTTCTAATACATCTGCAAATGGACTGTTAGATGAATTTCCAGCAGTAGAAACAGTTACTGTATTTCTTGAATTGATGGTGGAAACAGAGGAGCTAAATTCTCAGTACACAACAAGGATATCTGAAATCAGGGGGAAGACTGTATGTTAGTTTTCTATAACTGATATAACAAAGTACTACAAACTAAGTAGTTAAAACTCATATTTCCCAATAATGAGGCAAGAAGTCTGAAATCAAAGTGTCAGTAGGGTTGGTTCCTTCTGAGGACTTGTGAGGGAAAATTTGCTCTATGCCCTTGTATTTTTTAAATTTTTAAAAATAATTTTTGATTGATCATATGTGTATGAGTGTGTATTTACATTGTTGCCTACCCTAGGTTTGCCCAGCACCTTATCATCTGAGAACCATCATCTTAAAATTTTGTGCCTATCCCACTCCTGATTTCCCTCTCCCCCTCTCTTGCTCTATGCTTCAGTTGTGCTTAGAGTTTTAAATTTTTTTGGTCATTTGTTAGTTGGTTTTCCCTATATCCCCCATATAGAGTGAGACCATCCCATATTTCTCTGGCTTATTTATGCTAGCATGATTCCTTCTAGCTCCATCCATATTGCCACAAATGGTAATTAGTCATTTTGATTGGTGAATAATATTCCATTGTGTATATACACCACAACTTTCTGATCCATTTGTTTATTTGGGTGCATTTGGGTTGCTTCCATATGCTGGCTATTGTAAATAGTGCTGCAATAAACACCTGAGTACAGTTGTCCCTTTGAATTAGTTTTTTAACTTTTGGGTAGATGTCTAGAAGTGAGATTGCTGGAACAATTGGTAGTTCCATTTTCAGTAGTTAAGGGTCCTCCACACAGCTTTTCATAGTGGCTGGACAAGTTTGCATTCCCACCAGTAGTGTAAACATGTCCCTTTCTCTCCACATCCATGCCAGCACTTGTTGCTGCCTCTTTTTTTTTTTTTGATATGAGACATTTTTAGTGGTGTAAGATGCTATCTCATTATGGTTTTGATTTGCATTTCCCTGATTATTAGTGATGTTAAGCATTTTTTCATATGCCTATTGGCAATTTGTATTTCTTTTTTCAAGAAGTGACTTTTCAGATCTTTGCCTCATTTTATGACTGGGATTTTTGCTTTGTTTTTGTTAAGTTGCATGAGTTCTTTGTGAATCTTTGTTATCAGACTCATCACTTGTATGGGGGGAAAAGATTTGTTCTCATTTGGTTGGATTTCTTTTTATTTTGGTTATTGTCTCTTTTGTTATACATAAATTTGTTATTTTTATGTAGTCCCAGCTGTTTATATTTTCTTTCATTTTTTAGCATCTGTAAATATGTCCTGAAAGAGGTTTCTGAAGTGTAGGTCTTGGAGTATTTTGCCCATATTTTCTTCTATGTATTTTATGGTTTCTGGTCTTACATCCAAGACTTTTATATCCATTTGGAGTTTGGTTTTTTTACATGGTGTGATGGAGTAGTCTAGATTCATATATGTATTTGCATATAGCAGTCAAATTTTCCAAGCACCATTTATTTATTTATCATTGTTCCAGTGTATATTCTTTGCTCCTTTGTCAAAGATTAACTGGTCATATAGTTCAGGCTTTCAATTCTGTTCCATTGTTCTGTGTGTCTGTTTTTGTTCCAATACCATGCTGTCTTACTTAATATGACTTTGTAGTACAATTTAAAGTCTGGGAATGTCAAATTCCCATTCCCTCTCCTATTACCCAGAGTTTTGGTGACTTATGTTTATTTTTTTATTGTTCCAAATGAATTTCAGCTATGTTTTTTTTTCAGTTTCTTTGAAAAATGACATTGAGGTTTTTATTGGAATTGTTTTGAATCTGTAGATTGCTTTTGTTACAATGGCCACTTTGATCTTATTAATTCTTCCAATCCATGAGCAGGCAATGTCTTTACATTTCTTTATGTCTTCTACTTATTTTAATAATGCTACATAAATTTCTTTGTATAAATCTTTCACATCCTTTGTCAAGTTTATTCCCAGGTATTTCATTTTCATTGGTACAATGACGAATGGGGTAATTTTCTTTATCTTTAGTTCTTTTGATTTTTTTATTTTTTACATATAAGAAGGCTACTGACTTTTATCTGTTAATTTTGTAGCCTGCTACCTTACTTATTATTTTCTTTAGGTTTTTTGTAAAATGTTTAGGGGTCTCTCTATATATTATCAGATCATCTGCAAAAAGTGATAGTTTTACTTCTTTCCCTATTTATTTAGATCCATTGAAATTTTTTCTTGCCCAGTTGCTCTAGCTAGGACTTCTAGAATTATATTGAAAAGTAGGGGTGAGAGTGGGCAGTCTTATTTCCGATCTCAGAGGGAAGGCTTTCAGTTTTTCTCTGTTTAGGATGATATCAGATGTAAGTTTGTATATGTTGCTTTTATTATGTTCAGGTCCATTCTTTCTAGCCCCCAAATTTCAAGGACCTTTGTCACAAATGACATCATAAATAGACCTTCATCTTTGTGAAATGCTTTCTCAGCATGTATTGATATGATCATATGTTTTTTTCTTTTTCTTTTTGTTGTTTTGTTGGATTACATTAATTGATTTACAAGTGTTTAATCTTCCTTGTTTCCCTGGGATAATTCTCACTTGGTCAGGGTGTATTAACTTTTCAAGGCACTGTTGGATTCTATTTGCTAGGATTTTGTTGAGAATTTTTGCATCTGTGTTCATCAGGGAGATTGGCCTATAGTTTTCTTTCTTTGTGTTATCTTTGTTTAGTTTTGGTACTATAGTGTGATATTGGCTTCGTAGAATGTATTTGGTAGTATTCCTTCTTTTTCTATTGTTTGAAAGCCTTTTGGGAGGAGAGGTACCAGTTCATCTCTGAAAGTCTGATAGAACTCATTTGTAAATCCATGTGGTTCAGGGCTTTTGGTTTTGGTGATGGATTTCATTACTGTTTCCATTTCCATACTTGAGTTGGTATATTTAGGCTATGTTTTCTATATCCAGTTTTGGATGGATGTATGTTTCTAAAGATTTGTTCATCTCATCAATGTTTGTTATTGAACTAGCTTGTATGTAGATATTCATTGTAACCTCTATCTTCTTTATTTCTGCATTGTATGTTGTAACTTCTCTTTCATTTATGATTCTTCTTATTTGAGTTCTTTCTCTTTTTTGTGAGCCTCATTATAAGTTTATCTTGTTTATCTTTAAAGAACTAGTTTTTGTTTTGTTCAACTTTTTTAAAAGTCTTTTTTGCTTAAATTTCATTTATTTCTCCTTGAATTTTTATAATCGCCTTCCTTCTATTTGTTTTTGGGTTCTTCTGTTGTTCTTTCTCTAGTTCTTGCTGTTGTGAGATTAGGTTGTTTCTTTAGGTATTTTCTTTTTTGTTGATGTGGGACTGTATTGCTATATATTCCCCTCTTATTACTGCTTTTGCAGAATCCCATGTTTTCTGGAAGGTTGTATCCTCATTATCATTCATCTCAAAGTATTTTTTTCTTTCTCCTTTGATTTCCTCATTAATCCAATCATTTTCCAATAGTGAAGTCTTTAGTGTCCTTGAAATTGGAGGTTTTTGTTCAATTTTTTCATAACTGATTTCTAGTTTGATGCCTTTATGATCAGAGAAAATTGCTGTTATGATTTTAATTCTTGTGAATTTTCTGATGTTGGTCCTGTGGTAACAGTACATGATTGATTTTGGAGGATGATCCTTGAAAAATATGTGTATTCCTTTTTTATAGGGTAGAGTGTTAGTGTCCTTTTGATGTCTATTAAGTTCATTTGATCTAGGCATTTGCCTAGGGTTACTGTTTCCATGTAATCTTCTTTCAAAGATGCTACTAATATCTTCTTTCAAAGATGCTACTTTCTAGTATATTTTGGTTGCTGCATATATATCAATAAATGTTATGTCTACCTGATGTATTGTCTCCTTGATCATTATATAGTATCCATGCCTCTCTCTTAACTTCTGTGGTTTGCTTGTAATCTTTGAATATTTTTGACTTGTAGATCTCCCTTCATCCTTATATGGGTTTGTTTACATGTATATATTATGTACAAAATTCTTACATTCTAAGGACTCCATACTGGATTAGGAATCACGCTACTATACTATTATATCATAGGCGATAATACCTGCAATATTTTTATTTACAAATAAGTGCAAATTCTGTGGCATTGGTTGTTAGAACTTTGAATCAGGCATTTAAGTGAGTTTCCTTGACTTATTGCAGGCTGGAAACTTTAAGTCATAGAGTTGATAATGCCTAGCATAAGATATCTAGAAATCAACCTTTGTTGTTATTGTTACAAGAGTAAGCACTGTCATTCATTGAACTATGTGCTAGGTTCTGGGCATTACTTCATTAATTTCCATCACATCTCTAAGGTAGGTGCTGTCAATATTTACTTTTATTAGTGAACAGAACTGAAACCCCAGAAAGGGAAATGACTTGCCCCTCAAAGAAAACTGCCTTGGCCCAAACCTAGCAAGCAGCAGAGTAAAATTTGAACTAGTTTCAAATGACACTGAAAAGCTCTCCCAAGTATTTTCCTACTATATACTCTTGTTAACTTTCCCTATCTCAAGCCATGACACAGTGGAAATTACAGACATTTTCTCACTTCAGGACTGGTGAGGGCAGTTTAGGGCTCCAAGGATGGCTACTGTATTTTCCCTGGATCTTTAAGAATAAGAGAATTCTCTATAAGCTGTCTAAATTGTCTAAAGTGGGTGAAGGCGTATGAAAGAGATGATCTCAGTGGTAGGGATAGGGTAGGATGAGGCAAAGATAGAAATGAAGTAGAGCGAGTTCATGGAACCTATACAATTATTGAAAAATAAGAGCTCACACTCATATAGTAGTTACTGAGGCACAGAAGGTTAAAATAATTTAAGTTTCAAGCTAATTAAAATACTGGAATTTATCCTAAGCAGTTTTGCTCAGTGGGCTCCAAGAAATTTGGTTTTCTCTAATTGAATAATCTTATCAAACCCACTGTCATATTGTGATCTGCCATGTAATCCATTGTAACTTACATTAATGTGAAATATATTACCTCCTTTAATCTTCACAAGAGCTCTGTGAGGTTGTCGCACCTACTGTTGCATCAGTGTCATGTGACAGTAGAGGAAATCAAGGCTCAAAGTGGTGGGGTGAAATGTCTCAAGTTACACAATCACATGGCAGAGGCAATATACCAGCTCAGTTCTGGCTTATCTTTGTTTCATGGTCTCCATTTCTGATGACTGAACAATAAACCAATTCCTAACAAGATGGGAACATTGAAAACAGGCACTATTGTCTCCAAGATGTATATGTATTTTAATAGGGATTACTGGAAACATAAACCTTTCACCAGTGCTATATTCTCTTAAAAATTTCAACTACTAAGACAAATCAGACTGCTTAATGATACACACCTTTTATATACAGATACTAAAAACCCTCTATTTGCACTGCATACCTACATGGGGGAGTAGAGATTTCTATATTCATTGACTTTAGTTAAAACAATATTATAAATAAGTAAATGTGCAAATTATATGTAATCGTATTTAACTTTCTTGCAGGAGAGGAATGCCATCAAACTAACAGAGTAGAAATTTATAACACAACAAGTTTATTTTTTCCTGCCCCATTAATACATCTCAATTCAAGGAGAGTGTGTGGGCCAGAATTTGCCCCTATATGAGCAAATGGAGATTGTTTGTATCTTGGCTTTTATGAATCTGTCAATTCTCTAACCCTGGACCTTGGACTAGGATTATTCTGGCATTTGGTGTTCCATCTATCCAAACTCTTAACCAAGAAGATATTATGTACCAGACAATTTCCTAGAAACTATAAATTAAGCAAGATAAATTGTAAATATAATTTGCTATACTGAAAGATAGCTGAACTGGAGCAACAGTGCTTAAGATGAAGTTCTGGAACTTCAGCTTACTATGTGTGCAATCCTGGGAGATTCAGCAAAACAAAGTGACAGATTTTTCAGTTACAAGATGAATTAGAATATATTTAATTCAGGTGATCATTAAGGAAGCTCTAATTGGCTATTAGCAATATAGAGTGGAGTGTAATGATAAAGGATATGGGCTCTGAATTCAGGTTGCTGGGACCAAATTCTTGCTTTATAACTTCTTAGCTTTATGACCTGTGGTAAATTTCTTAACTTCTGTATGTATGTAATGTTAATAATAATAGTACCTACCACAAAGAAAATTGTAAAATTAATGAGTATACTGACATGCACGCATATACACATAGCACTTGCAGCAAAATGTGGAATGCATTGTTTTGTTAGCTATTCTTAAAGGCTTACAATGCTTTTGGTGACCTAAGCTTGGACCACTACCCCTTTTTTGGTATGAAGTAGACAATATCACTAAAGCTCAATGTATTTTAAATTTCCAATTGTTTATCTATCATATGTTGTTATAAAGATGCCCAAGGATCTATCTCAAGGATGCCCCCCTTTTCTTTCTAAAGACATTAACAATATATCAACTGAACTAGGTAATTTTCACATAACAATCATGGTCAAAGTCAATTTGGTGGTGTCTGTGGGCAGCATCTGAGCTTCACTCTTCTAGAAGATTCTGAGGAAGGTGGGCCTAAAATACAGAACCTTTTATTTTCCTTACAACTGGAAGTACTTCTTAGGGTCTCCATCCTATTTGTTTTTCAGTAATCCTTATTTAATTTTTATTATTATATTACTTATGTTATTTTACATCATTATCTTCCCTGGGGTTCTCCCACCACCTTATCACTAGTGAACCATCATCTTAATCTTTTGTGCTCCTCCCATCCCCAATTTCCCCCTTCATGATTTATTCTTCAATTTTGCTAAAAAATAATTTAAAATTTTTCTTGTCTGTTTCATTGTTTTCCTTTTGTCCCGCATATAAGTGAGATAATTCGTATTTCTCTTTTTCTTTCTGGTTTATTTCTGCTAGTATGATTTTTTTGTGACTTAACTCTTCTACCAACCTATGCAAATCTTCTCAGAATTAGCAGGAAGAATACTGTGTGAATTGTGGGCTTATTATATGACTTTTACTTCATATTCATTATTTTATTTACTCTTAAAAATAACCTAGCAAGGTATTATATCTATTTTAGAACTGAAGAAACTTGAGTTTCATAGAGATTAAGAGACTTTACCAGATTACACAACTCAAAACTAGCAGAGCTGGGAACTGGACAAAAGTCTGATCACTAAATCCCTGTTGTGTAGACTACACCACACTGCTTTCCAAGGGCTGTTTATAGGTAGTTTTTATTACTAAACCACTAAAACAAGAGATGTGCAGTTTCCATTAAATAGCATGATTGAATTGGGAATTAATATTAAGGTTAAGAATTTAGAATATCACATTATCAGATTTTGTTTCATAAGAGATAAGTACAAAGACCCCCATCTTATTTGGGAGCCTATTTTCAAGAAAGGTACAATAAACTCTAGCACTTAAAGAACTTCTACTAATGTATGATGACCAGGTGAGGCATGATAACTTAAAGTACATTGAAGCACACTAACCTAGGAAATAGAACACAAGAGGGTCTAGATAAACAACCCATGAATTACTGACTCAGTTTACTGGTATGCAGCCCAAACTCTCTTTGAATATTCCTCATTCTGTCTTTGCCATGTCAGCCATGTACACCACCAATAATTGCTATAAAAAGCTTCTAAATTGTATAATGCATCCAACATTTAGGAGGAGAAGACAAAGCTGGGAAACACTTAGAATACCATGAATAGTTGATGTTCCCTTTGAGGAAAGAAAAGCACATTCTTTTGATTTTAAATGCTTGTAAATTGTTTGCTTTACCCCCATGTGTGAAAATGACTGATAATACACTACCAGCTGTGAGAAAAGCATATAAACCTCATTAATTAACCAAGAGTGTGAAGAAGTGATAAAGATGAAATGATGCTTGTGAGTTAGCTAAAAATTAGCATAAACGTGTGAAAGATCACTAAGACTTTAGAGCACGGGTGAACTAGATATCCCCCATCCTCTCCAACCATGTAGCAGCTAGTGGGCACCCTTTTGGATTTGTTCCAGAGACATCTCCTTGAAGCCAGATGATCTTCACTGAGGAATTGATGGGACAACTTCACCCATTGGCTGAGACATTGCAGTAAAGGCAGTCACGGGGAGGGGGATCTTGGACAGAACAGACATGGGTTTGTTATCACTTAAAGATGTATTCTGTTTGTAACGGAATGATTTAGTCAGCTATGAGTGTGTGCAGAAGTTTTGTTCTAGAATTCTGTTAGAATTTGAAATTGAAATTCTGTTAGAATTTGAAAATTCTAAATTTATAGCTGTGATCACTTTGCCAGAGGTCTACTCTAACAAAATTACATAAAGTGGTTTGCTTTGCTGACAACAATAGTATAAACACTTAACTTCCTAGTAGGGGCACTCAGACTTTGGATATGAATCCTTTAATCAGCTATGGCACTAATAAGCATGTTTCTTGCCAGTCCTGGTGTCCTCATTCCGTGATTGCCATGGCCAGATATGGTTCCTGTTCCCTGTTTGCCATGTCCAGAATCTATCCTCATTCCCTTGATTTCACTACCTGTTCCTTACCCTCAAAAATATGACCACTAGTGTAGGATTTACTGGTTGCTACGGACCGGCTGTGCAAGAAAGACCGCTAAGTGCAGGCTTCAGGTAGACAGGAAAACTCAGGCAGGCGAATGATGATCACAGACACGAATTCAGTGAGCAATGAAATCTGCTTCTTTATTTTAGATTTTCAGGCTGCTTTTATCTTGTTTAAACGAGTTACTTCAACATCCCATGAGGAGGGGCTTCTAATGAGTAGTGAGTACATTATCTCAGTGAGAGAGGAATGACTGCGTGAAGGCAATTATCATTGAGCGCATGAGGACAATATCGTGAAAGACAGAAATCAATATCTTAAGAGAAAATAGATTATCATTAGATACTACTAAACATTCCTAAGCAATCATTTTTAGGGAATCAGGATAATTAAAGTTGGTTACAAGTCACCCAAGGTTATTCCTTGGCTGTAAAGCTTATCTGGTTCTCTTTGCCTTGAGCTCCTTCTAGTATTTCAATGACTTTTCACAGAGGATTTAATTAAAGTAAAGAATCTGACGACAGGGCTCCTGTATTTTCCTTAATAATGATGCAGTTCATGACTTCAGCACTCTTACACCTGGGGTCTGGGGAGCTACGCCCCTAGGGGTCCCCTGATTTTCAGGTCAGCTCCCAGTTTGTTCCTCCTGTGGGGGGCAAAGAGCTTAACTTGTAAAAGGGTTTAGATTACAAGTTTCTCATCTCTGAGATGGGCTCCCATATTTTCCCCTTTTTTTTATAAATTTTACGAGCAGGAGGAACACAAGACTTGCAGGTAGTGAGGCGAAGTTCATATAGCGCAAGGCGGGTTGCCTGGATATCTCGTGCTAAAAGCTTGAGACACCAGGGTACACACAAAAGCAGGAGCAAGAGGAACACGCCTCCTGTTGTCAGAGCAATAAGAACATGGTTCCAACTAGTTAAGGAAGGCACATGAGAGAACATAGCAGAGACAAATGACGAGGCAAAATTATCAGTATCGGCGTCCAGAGGGGCGGCTTGCTGAAGGAAAGTAATTTCTTTGTGTAATTGCAAAATGTCCAGAGAAGTGTTAGCACTATGCCAAATACCAGCAAGATGCCTTTGGACACGGTCCCAAGCGTGAAGGCTGCTATTATACAACTTGGGCGTAACACAAATCCACTGATAAGATGCATGACAATTTAAGTTTAGTCTAAACCTAATTCCTTCAAGCTCATAACCTAAGGAATTAACAGTGTCAAAAAGAGCATTAAGTTTAACTTCCATTTTGTGATCAATAGCTTCTTGGGTGCCCAATGTATGAGAAACATTTTGAGACAAAGTATTAACATAATGAGCAGTAGGGACAGACTTAGACAGGGAAACAGCTGCTACCGTGGAAACAATACCCACAGCTAGTAGTCCCAGAAAACGCCGAGGTCTGCGTAAATAGCCAGCAATTTCTTGGAGAATTTGTAAAGCTCTGTCATCATACCAAGGGCCAGTAACATTAACGGGTAACATAACAAAAGAAGGTTGACGTAAAACAAGGAGTTGATAGGAAGGATGCAAGTTTGAAACACAGTTTGTCAGTTGACATTGAGAGCAGGATACATGAAGAACTCCTAAGGAAAAGCGAATGCGGATATCACCTATTAAGAGAGCATATGGGCTGGGAACACAAGCACGAGATCAAATAACTTGACTGTCTCGCGGAGAAAGAGCATTTGTAACAAAAATGTTGGCTGTGGAAGCCACCAGTCGCCAAAGGTTTGTCTGTACGAGACCAGAATTCAAAGACCAGAGACCTTCGGCCATAGGGGAGAGAATAGGTGATCTTGGAGCTTGTCTCCTAATACAGGGGCTCCAATTAGTAAAATTACCAAAGCCGCCAGGAATTTCCGAAAGGGATCCTTGACGACCTCTACAGCGAGTCCATTGAGGTTGGCTCGAATGATTAAAGCTGTCAGGTTTACACAAAGGGAAAGGCAGGGCAGGTGAGGGGACTGAAATGGGCTGACGAGTCCCCCACAAGCCTGATAGAGTAATAAGCCAGCTGGTAGAATGGCCTGGATTGTTGTTATCAATTCCAGATGCCTTAGTGGTAGGTGTAATTAGCATACACCCTGGTTTATAATAGGCAGTAAAACAAACGGGAAGGACAGAAGATTGACCTTCATAGGAAAAATTATTATGAGATACAGGGTAGATATGAGTGTCAGAGGGACCCCCGAGGGCCCACGTGCAGTTAGTGTAAACGGGAATCACTTGGTCAGTCCATGATGTGGGATGCAGAACCAGTGGATCAGGAACATACGCCCAGTAGATGGCAGCATCAGCAGGAGTAGATTGTAGAGATAACAGCATCAGAATTGCCAGCAAAACGGTGACCGAATCTTGTCAACCATTAGCAGCGCGGACAGAGCGTGTTGCTTCAGTGAGCAGAGGTTGGAGAAGGGCCCGAAATTGATTCCATGTGGTAAAGCTGTTGCAGACGGAATGTTGGGGTCCTCCCGGATGCTTAAAACACGAAACTGAGTCACCAAAGCCGAAGGGCGGGGTGCAGACCAACCCTTCCGTCTGCCTGCACGAACCTTAGGCATTCTGAAAAATATTCAAAGAGAGAGAGACCCATGTTCCCCAGGCGTGTCCCTAAGTCAGGTCACATGGGGCGTGGAGGGCGCGTCCGCCGGACTAGGAGCTGGACGGACGAGTCTGTCTGGGATCCAAATCGGTGAATCAGTGTCCTGTGGAAAAATGCATGCATAACCTCTTCCAGAAGCTATTAGGGGGTCTGGTCCCCTCCAGATTCCAGAAAGCTGGTCATTCCATTTTACTAGTGGCAGAGATTTATACTGAATTCCACCCCAGTGCTTAAAAGCTGGGGTCAACCCTTCACTATCAGCATTGAGGTGATGGAGAACAAAAAGTGCATGAGTCAAAAGATGATGAGGAGTAAAGTATTTATGAGCTGCTCAGAGACGGGCAAGCTGAGTTTTTAGCAGCTGGTGCGTTCTTTCAATGACGGCTTGCCCTTGTGGGTTGTAAGGGATTCCTGTAGTGTGGAGAATCCCCCACGTTGCTAAGAATGAGGATAGTGACTGAGAAGTGTAAGCCGGGGTGTTATCCGTCTTGATTCTAAATGGCTTCCCCAAAAAGGGAAGCACTGCATTAAATGCTGAATTACATCTTTTACTGCTTCCTCTGACCTTGCAGAGGCATAGATAAAATGAGAATAGGTATCCACTGTTACATGAACACAGGCAAGTTTTCCAAACTCAGGGATGTGTGTAACATCCATTTGCCAAAGAGTCTGAGGCTTAAGTCCTCGGGGGTTAACGCCCATTTTTTTTTTCTTGTACCAACAAATAATTTATTGTTGAAGTCACCATCATTAAGATCACCTAAAAGGAGTTATTAATATCTAAAATTTTACAAATCTTTTATGAATTCTTTTTTTTTAATTTTTTTATAATCAAATAGTTTATATATATATATACATTTCATATCTTTGTAATACCGGGATTCACCCCCCCACCCTCCCTGACCATTCCCCCTCTGTCCCGCCCCCCCACCCCGAGTTGTAACCATTTGGTGTCTG
>PVHY01012961.1:0-42710 GCA_004024945.1 Uropsilus gracilis | reverse complement strand
ACTGAAGGAAGGAAGGAAGGAAGGAAGGAAGGAAGGAAGGAAGGAAGGAAGGAAGGAAGGCAGGCAGGCAGGCAGGCAGGCAGGCAGGCAGGCAGGCAGGCCACATGATCACCTCAATAGAGCATTCTGGGTAAAAACCAAGAAAACGTCTATGAATATTCTCATAAACTATTCTCAATCTGATAAATAACATCTGCAAAAAAAAATACACTTACAGTAAATATTATAAATGGTGTAGTCTAGGTGGCTTACTATGACCTATAATTACATATAAAACAAGAAACTAGGCCTAGAACAGATATAAGCAACTCATTTTGACAAAGGCACAAGGCAACTGAAAGGAGAGTCTAACAAATTATGTGTGTACAACTGAATATTCATATGTAGAAATATATGTTTAAAATATGCTATAAATAAACCAAATGTCCTTTAACAAGTAAATGGCTGAACAATAGAATACTACTCAGCAATAAAGGGTGTCAAACTATTGAGACATGCCAAAACAGGGATAAATGAGAAAAATATTATGCTCAGTGAAGAAAGAAGTCACAGAAGTGTTATTTTCCAAAATACATAAGCTCTTTGAAAAAACAGAAAAGGGAATAGCACACTGTAACTCATTCTAAGAGACAGCTATCACTCAATACCAAATCTAGATAAGGGTCAACACAAGAAAAATTACAGTTTAGTCTTAACAATGATACTAATATCCTAAAAAAAAATTAGGAAATAGTAAAGACTTAATTTCAGAAATCTACAAGTTTAATCACATTTAAGATTCAAAGATGAAATATGACTATCTCAAATAATGCAGACAAAATATTTAATAAAATTCAATGCCTATTTTTTGAAGAACAAAAAACATAAGGAAAATCCTTAGTTTTTAAAAAGAAGCTGAAAATCATTATTCCTAATGGGAATTTAAAAACAGTCCCTTTATAATAAAACAGCATGCCTACGATTACCCTCCAGTTAGCTCAAAAAACACCTGAAACTGAAGATTTAAAAACAGAAAGGAGAAACATAAATTGACATACTTTGAAGATTGTATTTGTTTACAAATAAAACTCAAAGTAATCTATAATTATTTGTAGGTTATTATTAAAATTACTAAGACTAATGAACATTTAGAAAGACAGATAAACATAATATAATTGTAAAAAAATCAAAATAATCAGTTAATACTCTGAAAACCCAATTTTAACATACTTTAATCTCAAAAAAATGGGAAATAGGCAATTATTTTACAGAAAAAGTTAGTAGAACTAGTTTTGTAAAGATATCAGTTCTCTTCACAGCAATGCAACTTCAATAAAAAGTCCAGCCAGGTGCAGTAGTGCATGTCTGTAATTTCAGCTATCTGGAAGAGTGAGTCTAGGAATCACTTGAGTCCACAGGTTCAAGAGTAATAAATAAAAAATAAAATCAAAAGTTCATATAATTTTCAAAAATGAACTTAACAAGCTGAATCTAAAGGTTACAAGCAAATAAAGACTTAAGGAATAAAACAAGAATACCATTAAGAAATGCTGAAAGAGCTTCACTACAAGGTACTGAAATTTATTAAAGTCAGAGTATCTAAAACAACACTGCACCAGTGTTTACACCTCACATAAGAACACAGGAAGAAGCTAGGGTACAGACCCACACAAATGCAGAAAAATGACATGACAGTGTGCTATCCCAGATGGGTGAAGAGCAGGAAAAAATGAATAATTCAAGACTTAATGCTGGCTCAATTGTTCATCCATATGAGAAAAAAAAATTTTTATCCAACATCATGCACAAAAGCCTAGCCTCAGTGAGCTAAAGATGTAAAAGGTAGAGTGCAAGACATAGAACTTTCATGAAATAGTTCCGCAAGATTAAAAGCAAGCAAAATTATGCCAATTCTCTATATTCTGATAAAATCATATACACACACACCCACACACACACTATATACTATATATATATACACCAAAATATATAGTAAATGTAAAAGATATATGCTATTATATATAACTATATCATAATTATATGATATATTAATTGTGTCATAAATATAAAATTATATTTTATATATAAACTATATCCTTTCAAGGTTTTATTACTATTTAAAAGAACTGATTTTAAGGCATCTTGACAGCTAGCTGGAGCACACCTCTGCATATAAATTAAGACAGTGGGTCAAAACACTATAGCTATACAGGTGATAAGAAGGCAATAAGCCTCTCCTTTGAGGAAAGGAATTCTTGTATTGGAGACAATTTCTGCTCAAGTTCTTAAAATTTAGGGATATAAACTTACATGAAGAAAAAAAGATATAAGAAAATTCTACATATTCTACTGGTGGGGGGAAATGGAGTTGGAAGATAGCAATGGAGGTAACAGCCCAATTTTCCACTAATGTGAGATTACCTCCATCCTTCCTCCCAAACACTTCAAGAGAGCACTGAAGACTGAACCATTAGACTAGTCTTCAAAAGAAGCAGACCAGTTAATAGATGATGCTATTTTTAAGAACCCCAGTATGTTGGGCCTCATGTTTATAAGTGAAAGTGCATCATTCATTATCAAGTCAATAAATATCTCTACTATTTTCAGGGTATGATTTCATGATTCCACAGGATTACAGGCATTGTGTAGATGACACTGGGTACAAGTCATGTAGTTTAAAATTTTTATACCAATAGACTAAAGAAAAACAGAACTTTAGCAAATTGATCTAAAAATTCTGCATTGTTCTACTCAGAAGCTTCAAGAGAACAATCAACACCACCCACAAAAAAACTTGATTGTCACATTGTTATATTAGCTTGTTAGGTCACAGCAGCATTTCCCAAAATGTATTCCTTGAAAAAAAAAAAAGTCTCATAAGATACTCTGACAAAGAAGACTCTATAGACATATAAGGGAACTATTGAATAATACATTCTTAATGAACAAAGTCTCATTTAAAACTTAAAGGCTCTGATAAGTCCTGTAGCAAAAATAAACATCCTAATTTTAGCTCATCCATCATTTTCTAAATGTACAAAAATATGAAAAAATATTTCACATAAATTTCACATAACAATTAACAACAACATACTGGATGCTGAATATGGTTCAGAAAATGTGGAGTGAAAGGAAATACACATTTAGTACTTCTGTACTCTGGAAATCTTCCCTGACAAGCTACCTAGGAGTTCTCGCCTTACCACAAAAAGACTTTCAAAGCTAAGTTAGAGAAAAGCAATGAGAACTTTTCAGACCATTACAGAAGCCACTAAATGAAACAGTAAGGGTGTTTTCAAAACAGACATAGTCTTGTTATGAACCATTTTAGGTATTAAGTCACCAACCAAGAACAACCATAAAGTTGTCAAATCCTCTTAAATTTTACATTGAGGATTTTCAGCATTTGTTGCTCTCTTTCTGTCTGCACACTATCAGCCCTGGACCACTACAATAGACTTTCAACTGCTGTTTCCATGTCCACCTACACCTCCATTCATCATAACAACCATTAGAAATTCTTCCCCAAATGCCTCCCTTTTGCCTAATACTTAGGAGACACCCTAAATGTTTTGCAATCATATTACTGTTTAAAATGTATATAACAATATAAAATTAAAAAATAATAATAAATGAAATAAATAAAATAAAATGTACCCAGGACTTTTAAAAAAATAAGGCATGGTAAGACATGCAGGTGTAGAATTGACTGTCATGAAGAAATTAACACTCACTAGAATTGGGAGGCACAGCACACCAGGAAGACCACATTGGCAAAGAAGAAGACCATCAGGACAGAGTGAAGGGACAGGGCATGCAAGAGTGAAGTAGTTTTCAGAGAACTGAAAGGTTAAGGCAAGGTAAAGTAGGTGCTGAGCATGTTTCAGATTAGCTGGTTTAAATAATAGACTTGTCCAATATCTGGGGTGATAAGGACAGAGGATAGTGTTCATGTTCAGAGACCTGACAAAAAGAGAATGGAGGTTTGGGCTCAGGTATGGTTGGTCTGCATACTAAAGCTGTGTTTGAAGGTAAATTGTTCATTCTGTCTAGGAATGAGTCCTGGGTGGGCCACATCTCCCCAATGAGTGAAATATCAGATGGCAAAACATTTAAAGTACAGAAAGTAAGAAAATACAGTTAATACAACCACTCATTCCTTAAAAACGAACAGTGGGAGGAGTTACATCCCCTATATTTTATTAAATGAGAAGATGCAGTTACTCTAAGTCATTGCTTAATATGTAGTCCCTCGACCTATAGTATTACCTTGGAACTTGTTAGAAATATATAGTTTTAGGCATAGAGAACACTTAAATTATGTAACAAAAACATTATTGACTAGTTTCCTCTGAGATCTTCAAGAAGAAAAAGTACCTAATAAGCAAAAGGAGAATTCTACAAAAATAGAATTATTAGAACACAGGAAAGATTATGAAAGTAAATTCTAATAGAAACTTCTGGGGTAAAACATAAACAGCTGGGGCTACATCAAACTAAAAAGCTTCTGTACAGCAAAAGAGACAAGAAAACAAAGGAAACCCAACCAAGTGGGAAAAAACTTGTGCCCTCCATACAAGTTATAAGGGTCTGATAACAAAGATACACAAAGAACTCACACAACTTAACAAAAACAAAGCAAAAAAAAAAAACCAGTTTAAAAATGGGAGAAAAGCTAAAAAGATACTTCTCCAAAGAGGAAATACAAATGGCCAATAGGCACCCAAAAATTGCTCAACATCTCTAGCAATCAGGGAAATGCAAATCAAAACTACAATGAGATACTACCTTACACCACTAAGAATGTCCCACATCAAAAAAACAGGTAACAACAAGTGCTGGCATGGATGTGGAGAGAAAGGAACACTCTTACACTGCTGGTAGGAATGTAAACTGGTTCAGCCTCTATGGAAAGTTGTGTGAAAGACCCTCAAACTAATGAAAATGGAACTACCATTTGACCCCGCAATCGCTCTTCTGGGAATCGACCCACAGGAGAACTCAGTACTTATAAAAGGGACACCTGTGCTTGGACAGGTGTGCAGCATACTTTATAATTGTAAAGACATGGAAACAACCCAAATGTCCCAAGACAGATGACTGAATGAAAAAGATGTGGCATATATACACAATGGAATATTACTCATCAATTAAAAATGATAAATTTGATGATTTTATAACATGGATGTATTTAGAAGAAATTATATTAGCAGAAACAAGTTAGAAAGAAAAAGACAGAAACCAAATGGTTTCACTAATATATGGGATATAGGAAAAACAAGCAAAAGACGAGGAAAAGTCAAAACAAGCTAAGAACAAAACTAAAGTACACAACTGGGGTTGGGGGAGATGGGAGGGAATGGTTACGGAGGGAAGGAGGTGGGTGATCCCTGGGGGAAACAAAGATGTGAAATATATATATATATCTATTAATATATATAAATATATATATAAATATATATTAATATATATAAATTAATAAAAAAAGAGAAAATGGATTAGGAAATTTTTTGGAGAGAGAAGTATTCTTTTTTTTATTGAGGTATATTAGTTTATATCATTGCTTGCATTTTGGGAGCACAGAATCACTGTTTGTATTCGGGTAGAATAGAACCCCTCCCCCTTCAGGTTTTGGTAACATAGTGCACTTACCATCAGAACATCAGTAGCTCAACATCATAGTCCATCAGCTCCCCCCTCCCCCCCACCCCCTACCCCCCTTTGTTCTCACCCCATGGTCTCCCCCTCCTTCACTTCTATAGTTAGCTTTCAAGTGTTAGTTTCCAACTTTGGTTTTATCTGATCCTTTGTTTGTTTTTTCTGATAAGTGACACTGGTATTTGTCTTTCACTAACTTATTTTGCTTAGTATACACAATTTCTTCTAGTTTCATCCATGTTGCCATAAATTGCATGAATTCATCTTTTTTGAACATGGGTAATATTCCACCGTACGTATATACTACATCTTCTTGATCCACACATCTGTCTTATGGGCACTTAGTCTGTTTCCATAGTTTGGTTACGGTAAATAGTATTGCAATGAACATCAAAGTATGAGTTTCTCTTTGAATTAATGTTTTTGTATTCTTTGAGTAGATACCTATGACTGGAATTGCTGGGTTGCATGGCAGATCCATTTTTGATCTTTTGAGTGACCTCCATACTTTTTCCCATAGGGGCTGGATAATTCTGCATTCATATCAACTGTATAAGAGGGTTCCTTTTTTCATTACATTCTTGAGAGAACTTATGCATTTTTTTTTTAATATAGGCAAGTATCACAGTGGTGTGGTATCTCACTGTGGTTTTGGTCTACACTTCCCTGATGATGAGTGATGGTGAACAATTTTTCATGTTTCTGATGGTCACCTGTATGCCTTCTTTAGAGAAGTGCCTATTTCGTTCTATTGCCAATTTTTTTACTGGGTAATTATTTCCTTTTTATTGAATTATATGAGTTCTTCATGGACCTTTGAGATCAGCCCATTCTCCTAAGTATGGTAGGCAAATTTTCTCTTCAAGACTTGAAAATGGTTCTGAAAGACAGAGACAGAGAGACAGCGACAGAGACTGTGCTACAGTTAAAAAGACATTGATCTCCTTCAATTACAAGGAACTGAGCAGTGAAGGGTACAAATACAGAAAATTTCTTATAAAGCTTTAGAGGAAAGAAAAATATCAGTCTGCAACAATCGAATAGTCACAGAGTTTATCAGCAATAATGGGTGCTAGAATACAACACAGAAATTCCAAAGTGCTAAGTAAAAATTCATTTCAATATAAAATAAGATTATTATGGTAACTAAACATTCAAGGGAAGACCAAGTAAAATCATTTTTAGAAATAGAAAGGTTACCTCCCTTTTTGAGAAAGTTCTGTAAGGATGTATTCCAGAAATATAATGATAAACCTTAAATCTAGTGAGAAATCAGAGAACCAAACCTAAAACCAGAAAGAGAAAATCCCTGAATGTCAGACCTGTAGAAGGCTTGGAAAGCAATAAATCCAAACCAGAATTTAGTGAACTTTAATATTAAGAAAGCTATCAAATACTAAAAGGAGTAAGTTAAAATGAACATATAAAATACATGAGTCTCCCAACAGGAAAAAAAAAAATTAAAAAGACAGTTCATCAAATTCCAGGAAAAAAATGACCAAGAAACATAAAATTCAAATATGAATCAAAGAAAGATAAGATGAAAGATCTGAGACATCCAGAGGGAGAAGGGTAAGAAGGTGGGAGAAGAGGGAGCACAAAGAACTATGGTAGAGGACTCTGGGTGCTTTGGTGGACTGAGGAATATGGTGACTACATGTGACGGGGGAAATCCTATACTGTCAAACACTAACAAGTGTGTAAAACAATAAAAAAAGAAACATTCAAAGACAGGATTGAATAATTTGTAGAAAATAAGAAGAGCACCCACTTAGTCTTGGCACTAGACAAAGTCTCTTTTACATAAACAGGAGAATAAAGGTGTATACAGTAATGGAAACAAAATTGACATATTAAAGGCTCTGCATTTGGAGAATATTTAAATAGAAGACTTTAACTGACTTTCAAATTTTAGGAATCAACCTATGGAAAAAGCATTAAAGACCTGATTATAATGATTATTGGAATGAATGAGTGTATATCTAAAAAATAAAAAGACAAAAAAGAATGAGAGCAAAAGAAGAAGGGAAGGGGAGAAGGAAGGCAAGAGGGAGAAGAAAATAGCTAATAGTAGCAGAGAGAAAGAGGAAATAATGGTCACTAAAGCCAACCAAGAGAAACTGTACCACCTGTGGTAAGGGCAGGGTGGTTTAACTGTGAGAAGAAAAATGGTGTTACGATGACCTAAAAAATAAACATGGAGAAGGATGTGGGTGATATAATGCAATCCAAATCTCATCATGCCAGCAGGAAGTAAATGATGTGTAGTGTGTATGTGTGTGTGAGAGAGAAACATGATAAAAGGCATGTACCTTTTCATTATAAGTTCCTCTCTATAACTTGATTTTGTAAAATCACACCTACTTATTAGATGGACTATTTAAAGGAACAATACTGAGGGTTCCTGGAGATATAGACACTAGCCCTGCTCATTTGTAACTGCTGGAAACACTAAATGGCACAATTTTTCCTGAGACAATTTGGTAATAAGTACTCAAAGTCTAAAAATATAGAAAATCTTCCTCAAACTAACCTAAATGGAAGAACTCATGCTGAACAAATATTGAGAATGTGGACAGAGTTTTAATGGTAAGGAAAGGTCATCAGCTGTGTTCTACAGAGGTCTATGTTTTTACTTAATCTTTTATCTCATGCCCTTTGTTATATGCATAGACATGGGAAAATTCAAAGGGGATTGTTTAAATGAATGAGTTTCCATAAAAGAATTAAAACGATGCCACATATTTGACATGTAAATATACTGTAAATATATTAAGCAAGAAGTGACAGGACACAAACCAGTAAACAGCATTGATAAGGAAAAAATGTTTAATACATAATTTTATAAAAGATAAGTATATATACAAAGTGTACATTGAAACGCTTCTATTAGCCTCTGTTCCTCTTTGGCTATTTTCATTATAAAATTTTGCCAGGGTGGTTGTTAGGGGCTGGGGGCAGGAGGAGCAAGTGTTTGATGGGGATACTTTCAGTTTTACAAGATGAAGAGTTCTATGCAGGGTTGGTGGCAACGGTGACACAATATGAATGCACTTAAAGCCACTGAATTACTATGTACTTAAAAATGGTTAATATAATAAAATTTATACTGCATGCATTGTAATACAAAAAATTAAATATTTTAAGGCAGTGAAAATGCATCAGATTATATAATGTATTTATGTTATTATTCATTCAAATCCATAGACAATGCAATACCAAACTCTAATACTATTAATTTTGAAAGCATTAAGTGGCAAAATATGCTAATGGAAGTTCATCCTTGTAAAAAATATATCATCTTGTGAATAACACTACTAATGGAGGAGCTGGGCATCTGGGAGGCATGGGTTACTATTGGAGGCATTGTAACTTCTGCTCAATTTTGTTATAAGCCTAAAACTGATCTCAAAAGCAGTCTTTAAAAGTAAAAGCATTATAAAATAATATAAACTGGAAGTCTTGTATGTGACATGTAATAAATTTGTGAACAGACTAATTTATAAATAACATCTTAATACTGCTATAGTTAACCAAATGAAGACATTTACAAGAGTTTTCAAGTTGCATGTATTTTAGATTCTCTCCAAATGTCACTGTCTTCCTAATCTTCCAATGGAAAATTTCCTGCTAGTTCCAAAGTATTTTTAATCTGTAATCCAAATTCTACCAGTTCTTCATTGCTTTCCTTGAATTCTCCCAGTAATATCAATCTTTCCCAAAGGTGTCTGCAGGCTGTCTTCTAAAAAAATAAGATGTTTAAATCTCAAATGTCTTGACATTCACTGTATTAAATCGTTAAATATGCATTTCTTATGTCCTCTAAATAATTTTATGCTCCTTTAGGTTAAGAATAGTGTGTATCCCATATGTATATGTAAAGATATATTTTTATGCATATAGATGTTATTTAAAATGTCTTTAAAAATCTCTTGCCATTTATCTTACAGGAGCAATCTTGTAAAGAATGGGTTGCTTCATGATTTCAGAAGTGGCTTGGGGATACTGATACAGTGATCTTACTGTTCTCTGCCTCTACAGTTGTTATATGTTTAACTATATTCCCTTAAAAAAAAAGTCACATTGAAATCCAGTACCTGAAAATTATTCACACTGAAGTCCAGTACCTGGAAAATCTCTGGAGACAGAGCCTTTGCAAAAGTCACAAGGTTAAAATTAAATCATTAATGTGGGCCTAATATGACTGGGGTTCTTAAAAGAAGAGATTAGAATACAGACACACAGAGAGGGAAGACCACATGCAGACACGGGGAGAAGATGGCCACCTACAATTCAAGGAGAAACTATCCCTACAGACACCTTCATGTCACACTTCCAGTGCCAGGAATCATGAAAAAGTAGATCCTCTTGTTAAGCAACCCAGTCTGTAGTACTTTGCTATGGCGGCTCAAGCAAACTAACATAGAGTCTCAACTTTGGGAGATTTGTGGTCTTAACAGTGGATGGAGATACAACCTTAGAGCCCTAGAATAGAATGCAAAGTGTCCTATGCACATTGTCCCTCCAGTCATAGTTTGGATTCCTTGTCTGTCATTGATGGCAGTGCTATTCCAGTCTGGTAACCAAGAAGAAGACCACTGATACATGAGCATAAGAAAGGCTTCCTGTCAAAGGGAGCTAAACCTGGGGATGAATACCTTTCAAGCCCTCTTTTGGAGCACTTTGCTTGATATCTGACATTGAAGAGTGGTTCTCTGGGGTGAAGTTTAACTGTGATTCTCTCTGAAGTCAAGGATGAACTCAATGACCAGCCAAGATCTTTTTCTGGCCCATGGTTCTGATCAGTTTTAAAAATAAATGTACAATCATGTCCAACAGTAAGTGGCTTAGAAGTAGAGATCTCCAAAGTACAAATCTGTGACACTGAAAATGACAAAATATCATGGTTCCTGAATGACTTGCCGATTTCACCTTGGGAAGCCAGCTGGCCCCAGGCTGCAGTAAACATGCCCATGGGGACCAGTCACTACTGACTATATTATACCCTTCACCCACCTTCTGCCCTTGGCATTTCACTCAGGGCAGGGCTTTTAGAGAACAAAAGTGTTATTTTGCCAACTACCTCCATGAAAAGGGAGAAGAATCCCCATTGAGACAAAGCATTTGAAGTCAGCAATGTGGGCCTCTCTCTTGCTGTCCTTCCTGTGCCCCCAGATTCCCTTCTGCAACTGTTATTAGTTTCTTTTTATAGCTATTAACCTTGGTTCCTAGTGGGTGAGAGGAGTACATTCTACTCACTTTTCACACTGGCTATCATGCCACATTCTTTCTCCAGTGGGTTGAACCTCTAGGTCACACCGTGAAGACTCCTGGTAGCTGAGCAACCATACATGAGGTGGGGTAGCCTGCGCTGTGGGCACACAGGCAAGGATGCAGATGATGCTCCTGAGGTTAGGGTTTCTGTGGAAAGACCTTTCCAGGAAAAGTAAACCAAACTTCAGTTTGGTGGGTGTTAAATGTATCAAGGTGCCTGAGATGTACCTTCAAAGCCATGTGCTGAAAACCAGCACAGGGTGATCACCCAGGAAAGGAGAGTCGAAGCTTGATTTGACTCATAAAGGAATATCCCACCCCTAAAACCATAATTGAACTTAGTCCTCTACATTATCAGATAATTCTGTCCCTAGCCAAACTGATTTACTTCCTCTCCTCCCCTGGCTCTATCATACCAAACATTAATAACGTGTTTTTTTCCAATGACTCTCTCCTATCCCCATCTCCCACCTTTCTCCCCCATCCCGAGTTTGGCTGCAATAACCATTAATTAACATGTACTACAGATCCTTGGTAAAGACATCTGTTGAGGCTCTACACCATATGCTCATTACAAGATTCACTGCTCTGGACATTTTCTAGCCTTTCACCTTCTAGTTTCTGAATATCTCTATCTGATCTGCCATATTACCCATTGGTCTTCCCAGCTAAATTACACAAGTAAATAAACTCAATTATTTCCTGCCCCTAAAAAGTCATGATACATGACTATATTACATGTAACAGATAAGTTGCATGAGCATAAACTCCAAAGTCTTTACATGTCAACCTTACAAACAAATGGTAAATTGTCACTTAGAATTTTTTAAATTATAACCCTTTTGTTCTAATAGTCTATAGATATTTTTCTTCTTCTAGCTTCTAGAGCTCTATTAAGAAACTGATAATGGTCTAATTCTTTTGTTTCTGCCTGCCCAGGTCATAACATTTTTTTATTCTTAAAATTTTAGAACTGCATAAATTTAGAAATGTCAACATATGTTGACTGAAATATTCATTAGCCCTGAGTAACTTCTCAACTCTGAGAACTTTTCTTTTACTATTACTCCTCTCCTGTTTCTTTTTCTTCTCTGGGTATTAATGCTGTCTCTGTTTCTTATCTTTCCTTTACATTTTTCACCTTTGTCTTCACTCTGAGGGATGAAGAAATTTATCCTCTTGATCTTCCAATATAGTAAATATGTCTTTAGCAGTGACTATTTTTTAAATAGATCTGATAACAGCTTTTTGTAATGTAAAAACAACGCCCCCCCTCATTAAATCTGGCATTTATCTTTGCACTACACTTGCATTTCTTCAAGAGTCTATTGCATTGTGCTCACGTCCTCTCCCATCTTCTAATTGGGTTCTTCTTCCACAGGAGCTCCATTTTCCAGTTTAAGGTTCATGCTTTTAACTTCATATTATCAGTACCTCTTACGTGAGCTGAGGCTTTTCTCTGTCTTTTCACAGTTAGGTGTGAGCCTCAGATACAGGTTGGGGTTATGGTGCTGAATAGAAAAATAGTTAACAGATGGTGGAAAATACAGTTTCTTACAGGTTGAAGGAGTTAGGTGAGGTACTGAGCCTAAATACTAATCATTTCCTTATCATAAGGTCAAGAAGTAATTCAGCCTTCAATTCACACAAATTGATTATATATATATATATATATATATATATATATATATATATATATATAGAGAGAGAGAGAGAGAGAGAGAGAGAGAGAGAACTGAGCCCATGATGGTCATCTCTGAATAACCAAGTTAAGCTGGTTTCAACATGTCCTCTGAAGTTCTGCCACCATGGCAATTGGGAGTTTTCAGAAAGGGTCATTGCAGTATTTTAAGTGCTGTATTTTTGGTCACTCCCTTTCTAGCACTCCATCAGGAGGTGAAGTTTATTTTCATCCCCTTAAAACTCCGGAAGGTCTTTGTGACTGAATTATCAAAAAAAAAAAAAAAAAATGTGACAGAGTGACATACCAGGTTAGGTCACAGAGATGTTCGATCCTAAAGCCCAGCCATCACGTTGTGAGGAAGCCCAGAGAAAGAGTGAGTATGGTTGGGTAACTGGAAAACAGGGCAAGCTAGAATCCCCACTGATTGTCAGCACCGGTAACAGACAGCATACAGACAGGTGACCTCATCAGATGACACCAGCCTCCACATGTGAAGCATGCAACCAATGTCAAGAATAGCAGAAACGTGCTATCCTTCTGAGCTCCACCCAAATAGCAGGTTCATGAATAAAATAAATGTCATGGCTATTTTAAGCCACTAGTTTTGGGGTCATTAGTTATACTACATTAGGAGACCAGAATAGTCACCATTATATGTTTATCATGTTCTTCTCAGAAGAAATCGGGTCCATAAACTCAGATCAATTCTCTCTAGCATCTTTAAGGGTTTGTATTCTGATATAGAATTTTCATAGTATCCAGGATTCAGGATTGTCCCAGATCTTCCATTCTTGTGAATGGTTTTTAGAAGATTCTAGAACCACCTACCTCTTTGATACAAAAATGACTGTCAGTGAAAGGTAAAGTTGGAGAAAACTGGCATGATATGATAATTTTATTTTATAAAAATACACTTAGCAAAAGAAGACATGCTAAACGTTATGACAGTTCTCAGATTGAGACACAATTATCTTTATCTCAATGAATGACATTAGGTTTTGAAAATTTTAGGGAGAAATAACCATAATTGAATTCACTTAGCTGGAGGAATTCTAGAAATATCAAGTATATAGGACTAGCCATCAGCAGTCCTTGTTTCTTACTGGTCTGCTTCAAAGCTGTTCATTCTCCAGTACAGTTTCTTAGCTTCTCTGGGTGTCATTCCACATTTGATAAGTGAGGAAATTGGGTTAAAAGACCTTTAAAAGAATCTACCAGCTTGACCTTTCTGCAGAAGTTTAATGAATATTCATATATTGATACTAAGAACACACTGTCTACCCAATACCATTATTTCATGGATAAAGGAACCAATGAGAACTTTAGGGGTTAACAGACCCAAGAAAATGGAAGGGACAAATTCTCAACACCAGAGTCATATGATGCCATGGAACTCTGCTGGCAGGGTATCCATCCAGACGTTTTCAATATGTAGCTGCAACCTATGCTCCAAAGAACAATATAAAATGGAGTCATTCATGCCTCACCAATGTGATCTTTACTATCAATCTTACAATACAGAAACAGGTAATAATGACAAGCATGAATTAACTGACTCAGTGACAAAATTGGACCTACGAACATCAGAACATGGTCTCTTATCAGTCTGGGCTCCATTTTTTGGCAGACATTCACTTACTGAGCTTCAACATAATTGTCAACAGTTCCAGGTTTAAAGCCTATCTTTGCAGGAATCCCAACAGAGAAGAAATCTCTTCCTATCTGAAAGCTGTAGAATTGAGTGCCACCAACTGCCATAGGTAGACTAATCACCCCCTAAAGATGTTCACATCCTAACCCCAAAGACCTGTGAACATATTAACTTACATGGAAAAAATAGGATTTCACCAATGTGATGAAGGACCATCTGATGGGGAGATAAACCTAGATTATCTTAGTCCTTAAAAGGTGAAGAAGAGACAGAAATTCAGAGGGAATTCAGCCAGAGAAAAATGACTCAGATTGATGGGCTATAAGAACTTAATCTACTGGTGCTAGGAGAAACACCTTCATTTTTGCCTCATACGTCATGTGTTAGGATTCTGACACAGGACTGGAATCCATCAGAGTCACAAGATAAAAAGTTGTGTTTCTTTAAAGTCACTGAGTTTGTGGTAATTTGCTACAGTAGCCATAGGAAACTAATATACAACTGATTGATCCATTACATTCACCTGCTCTGCCTGAACTGATTCTGGCTGATCTAATCACATCCCACCCCTAAAGCAAAGGCAAGCCCAACCCCTCTCATGCCCCAAGAACCAAAAATGGAAAAGGAGTGTTTCCCCGAAGTAAAATGGGAGGTTAAAAGCCACAGAACAGAGCAGAAAATAAACAGAAAAAAAAAGCTATCAGGTCTACATATTGACAAATGGAGGGTGAGAAGAACCCTGAACGTATCTGAGAAAATGGGACATGCTTCAAAGATAATCAGGGTATTGGTGGCCTTTTAACTTTGCTTTCCTCTCAGTGTAGCTGCTTCAATGAAAGAAAAAACTAAACAGTAGTGAGCGTAAATTTATTGCATGCATAAAAATATTTACCATCCATTTGGGTGGCAAATAACAAGGCAGATTCTTGATAGTCGTTCGACAAGAGGCTGAGCATTTGACAAATTTGAGCAAGTGATGAATTTGTCAAGAGTCTTGCTAATTCCTTAACTAGGAATTCTTTAAAGAGTGAGTTGGGAGGGGCGTGGGAAGCTATATAAAACTACAAATAGGTAGATTACTAAACATATTTTCTTATCTTCTGTATTTTTAATGCTCTACTTGGGCCTGGTAGACCTGGGAAAGGCCCCTTTCAGTGTTAAATAATTCCTAGAGACCACAAATAATTCACCAGTGAACACACCTTTGATATAGAAACTAATTACCAGTCCACACCCCATCTCTGCTTATCAGACTTCTACAACCCAGAGGGGGACTATTTCCCTGCCCAGATCACACCCAGGCCAGGAACTACAACCAGGGACTACTTCTATCACCTAGAGCCCATCAGCCCTATTCAAACAACACTATCAAGTCTGCACCACCTGCTTACCTTGCCCATTCCTTTCCCACTGAATAAAGAGTTCTGACCTGACTGGGCTTATCTATCTGCTCACTCATCCTTCATGCTCACAGGTAGTCTGCAAATCCTACTCTGAGGCATAAAATACAAAACTTTTTCCTTCATGGTAATCGTGATCAAATCTGTGTGTCTCACTCTACTCGCTCAGAATAAGTTCCAGGCCCACATTTAGATCAGAAGATGGAAACTAGATTCCAACAACAATGGGAACTCTGGGGAAGTGTCAAGGGATGATCTTCAGGCTATGGGTGCCAACTCAAAATACAGGTCGTAAAGCAAGCTAGATATCTTCAGGATCATGAGATGCCAGTCTGAACAGATCACATGAGGTGATGAGAACATACAAGCGAATAGATTCTCCACTCTAGGACTTATGAAAAAGTTTCAGTATTAGTTTCCTGAGGCTACCAAAATACCAAAAATGAGGTGATTTAAAAGAAACTTGTTTCACAGCTCTGGAGGCCACAAGTCGATCAAACTCTCAGCTGGGCTGGCTCTTTTTGAGGGCCCTGAGGGAGCAGCACTCTTTTGGTTCCTGGTAGTCTCATGTTCTGACTTGTAGATGCTACCTCTCTGTGTCTAAACATACCTTTCCTCTGGGAGTGATGGCAGTCTCTAGGTCCATATTTCCCCTTTTCTGAAGGACACGTACAGGCACATCAGATAAGGGCCTACCCTAAGATCCTCATTGTAACTAGATCATCTACAAAAACTATTTCCTAGTAAAGCCACACTGAGAGGTATTGGGGGCTGAGTCTTTAACAACTTCTGTAGGGACGCAATTCAAATGAGAAGGCCCTGTCTCTTGGAGATCTTCTCTTTAGCTCATGCTAGTTGGCTCTTTTTTGCCACTTCCAAGGTTGGACCGGATCAGGAGAATGGGTCCAGGAGGATATTAGTCTGGTCTGATGAGCACTATGGGATGACACACTGTTGAGATTCCAGCCCACTGGTAATGGCCCTGGTGAGTGCCCAGAGACTTCCCAGCCTTCTCTTCTAGGCATCTAAGGTAATGGTGAGAGTGAGACTCTGCTTGGGGAATTTCTCACTAACAATGGACAGTGCAGGTGGAGGAGGAGAATGCGAGATGGCTGCTGTGTACAGATTTCCTATATTTGGCTGATCTAGGTGTTTTCAGCATAGTTAACTCAGTGGAAACTTTCCATTCATAGGATTTCTGTGCCCACACACTGTGGGCTAATACTCAGCCAAGGACTTACAACAGATTTGGCATAAGACTACTGTTCTTCTTTCCATGCTCAAGGAAATGCTGGTATCACAAAATGTATAGAAGCAAGAAACTATAGGGTCCCAAGCACAAGTAATACCAGTAGCACAAACAGGGTGAGTGGCAGGTATCTATCCCTTTCTGTCTTGTCTGTTTAGGCTACTATAACCAAATACCACAGACTGGGTGTCTTTTAAAAAATAAACATTTCCTTCTAACAGTTCTAGGGGTTGACGAATCCAAAATCAAGTCACTGGCAAATTCAGTGTCCTTCCCGGTTAATAGAGGACCACCTTCTCACAGTGTCCTCACATTGTGGATGGGATGCAGGAGCACATAATGGCACTAATTTTTTCAAGAGAGTTCCTCCCAGAGACTTAACTACCTCCCAAAGATCTTATCTCCTGAAACCATTGCATTAGGCTTTAGAATTTAACAACAATTGGGAGAGGGGGCACAGACATTTAGTCAGTAGTATCACCTATGTAAGGGAAGGTGGTTATGACTTACTGCCTCCTACCTCAGCCAGCAGGTCGCCATTACCTCAATCACTCACTGGTGTTCAATGTCATGTGGGGCTGTGTATCAGGCACTGTTTAGATCTGGGCTGAATTTACAGCCCGCCATGAACACAGACTAGAAGGAACTCTGTGGATTAGGGCTTTCCACTCGAAGGCACATGTCTGAATTTTTGATGAAAGTTTACTTTCACTTCTGAATAATAGTTAATATTTAATCTGTCCTGAAGTGCAGGGCCTCCAAATCTTTCTTGAACAGTCCACAGTTAGTGAACCCAAGCACCTATTTACTGTCTGACCCATACAGGACACAGTGTGGGGATAAATTTTCCCTTTTGGATGGGGGCTGAATGCACATTTAACTAAGCTCCTGAGTCCCATGTGAAATGACTTTTGTTATTTCAAAGTATTTCATTCCTTGTCCCCTCAAAATGCTGGAAAGCCTAAAATAACACAATGCAACATTCAAGCCTTTGAACTAGGGACTGCCATCTCCATTTGATATTATCAGACACTCAGGCCAACACAGGAAGGATTAGCCAGGTCCTTACATAAAAACAAGTTTCCATGGGAAGGGGCACAAAGTGGAATAAAAAGAACTTGGGGTAAGGGGTCAGCTCTAAGATTTAGAAATGCCTTTGCTTAGAAAAGTGGGGACACTTTTCTAAGTAAAATCTAGCAAGAGGGATGGCAGATTTCACTTGAAAAGTATTTCACTCCTCTTCTAATAACATATTATTTATTTTCAGAATATAAGTTACAAAAAGTAAATCTCAAAGTCTGAGGAAAGCACAGTATACCCAGGAAATGCTGAGACTGCATCATCACAGGCAGCCCCTTGATTCATTTACAAACCACCAAAGCACACAGACATTTATTTAAACCTTCACCTAATACCTGGTGGTGTGGTAAAATCTGACATTCATTTAACTTTCACAACAATTCTTAAGACTGGGACTATTAATAACATCATTTTATCGATGAGGAAATTGAGGTTTATTGTGTTTACATAATGTGCCCAAGGTCACAAAGCTTTGAGAAGTGATTATGAGTCTAGTCTCAGCTCAGAGACCACTCCCACAATTACAACAACTTTACAAAAAGCTTAGAAATGCTGGCAACCTCCAAAACACCTTTCAAATAGAAACTTCTTTTGTGGAAGACAGAAAGGGTGGGAATGCAAAAACAAACTTCACCTACTTCACAACCGCTTAGGGCTAGCTTTCAATATGTTCTACAGATAGTTTTAGGGCTTTTAAAAAAATAGAAAATTATAGTTCCCAGGATACCTATGGGGAGGTAGCGAGGAAAGACACTGCTGTTGGCATCTGTCATGCCCAATAATCTAGCTTCACCTGTTCTAAAATCTCTGGAGCCAGTTCACCCCACAGACAAGGCAACAATTCCTATCCCTGCAGCCAACCAGGACTGTTGGGAGAGGAGAGGTGGGGAACCAAATGGTGAAGATTTATGATTAATTTGATTCCACTGAAATTTAGCAGGGGCTGGGCCTTTCAGGAGCAGTGGGTTTTAATGGCTACCTATAGAGAAACCTGAAGTAATAGAAGAGGGGAGAAAGACATACTATGGGGGCCAGGGGCCCTGGTCAGCCTTGCTGACTGGAAGCTCCCCTTTTCACAGCTTGGATTTCTTCTTTGTTTTGCATTTTGCAACCCAAGGGCTTTGCCCAAGACAGGCACGATTTTCCACACATCGTTACAGGCATATCCAAGCCTCACAGCCACACTCAGTTACAAACATTTCTCCTATAGCAGCAGCTTCCACTTAGTGCCAGGACTACGCTAGAGACTTCATCACACAAGAGTTTCTAAAGCTCCAACATCAACCATTTACCTGGGCTTCTGTAGACAAAGCAACCCCTAATTGTAGACAATCTTTAACAAGCAGTCCAAGTATGTATGGGAATTTAGAATACACCAAATCAGATCACTTGATTGTTTAATACATAGTGTTGGAACAACTGGCTATCTATTTGGAAACATTCTATTACTCAGAGAACACAGATAAATAAAGGAATTAAATAGCTGTAAAAATAAAGTGATGAAAAAAATGGGGGGGGAGGATGAAGCTATGTATAATTTAAGATAAGAGAGATCTCAGGTAGGATTTTGAATTCAGAGATCATCATATGAAAATATAAATTTATGGCAGATTCCTTGAACTCTCACATGAGAAAAGACATGACAATAAATGACAAATGTAAGAGCGGAATAATATATCTGCAATATACATAACAAATAATTAATTTCTTCTGCAAAGGGCTCCAATGCCATTTGCAAAATATATGACTGAAATATCAAAGACGGAAATAGGTTCCATTCTCCTGCTCACTATAACCACACCTCTCCCTGGAGGAGTCTCAGCAATCTATCCTTCCTGTTCTGTACATCTGTACATGCCTATGTATAAAAATGTTCATATACATGCTTCTCTGTCTTAAATACTTGGGGTCATACTGTCTGTACTGTGACAGATTTGATGTTTCAACAAAATAAGTCTAGTAGCTACCTTCTTCCCATCCACATACAGGTCTAGCTAACTTTTTATATCAGCAGTGTTAGATATCACTGACAATATCATCATTTACTAACCCTTTCCCAACTAATAGATATGTAAGTGATTTCTGGGGATTCAGTATTATTTATGATGTACCTATCATCATTTTGCACACTGATCTCTGTGCATGTCATAATATTGCCAAATGGAAAAAGGTTACAAACCTACATGTGATAAAACCTCAAATTAGTTTTAAAAGCCAACTACCCACCTAGTACAGAGAAAACAAATTAGAAAAGAGCAAAAATTTTACTAGTAGATACTTGATACTAGTAGTTACTTGATAACTGGACTGGGTGATACCTTTTCTTTAGATTCTTCTGGGGTTAAAAGTTTTCTCCAATGCATACTACAGTTATCAGGAAATAAAAGAAAGTCTCAGTATAAGTTAATACCTTCTGAATGGCTGCATAAAGGCATTCCTCAGTTTATAACATTGATTCCAATTACTTGGGTGCCTGTGCCACTTAACTACTGAGTTCTCAGCAGTGTTTTGGAGGTACTGCTTTTGGGTGAGAACAGGACCCTGGAGTATGTGCATATATCTCATCAAAGCTCAGAACAGAGGATCTGATGGCTCATCTGGTAGGAAGCCAGTTACATCAGAGGATGTCAAGTGGCAGGAAGCATGGCCACTTGTGAATCAAGAGGGATGGGAAGGCTGCCATCTTGGGGTTAAGTTAGTGGTCAGAGGGAAGTTCCAGAGAAAGGATGGACACAGGATGTACACAGAGAAAGGATGGACACATGAGTTAGTTGGCCTGTGCCACCTGGAGGGGGCTCTATAAGCATTCTTGAAGGTCTTTCCTCACTCCCAGAGGAAAAGAATACCAGGAAGCAGACCTCTTAAGACTCCATTTTGTTAGTTACATAGACAACAGAATTCTTCACTTATCTATTTAGTCAGAACTGCCTTCCAACTCTACCACATCCATATCTTCCACTCCCACTCTGCATGCAGAAACACCTAGCCTTCTTCCAGGTCCCCGCTAGCTTTTGCAGATAACTCAGCAGGCTCATGCTCACAGATTGAGGCAGTAGAGATTGCCAGGTTTTGAACATGTATAATGACACCTAGTCTAAACTCATGGACAGTAAGAATGATGGTGTTGATGGCATGTAAGACATTGAGCTTAGCATTCAAATGATAGGTTAGGGGAAATGGCTTGTAAGTGACAGCTTGTGAAAAGGCTGTTTTGCTAGAGTGTAATGTAGCAGGAGAAAAAGAGGTTGGAAAGTCTCATTTGGAGCTTCTATATGCCAGCAGACCTCCATTCACACAATAGAAACTGGGAGCCTAAGAAGCAAGTCTGACTGAACATCCCTCTGTGTACCATCCCTGGGTGAGTTCCATTGTCTTCAGCTCTCTCCCACCTGCCTGCTTACCAACCTCCAGGCAGTCAACTTCCCCTCCCCTCCATATACATACCTACCACTCTGTTCCCTAAATTCCCATTCAGGGCCATCACATGATTCGGGGAAAGAACCTCTACAAACTGAACCACTATAATGCATACTGACTTAGCCCGACCCCTGCCACAAGCAGCTCATACACTTGCTGAGACTGTAAGAGCTGTTAAAAACCTTCTCCCCTTCTAAATCCAGCCTCTCACCCTTGCTGTGCCCAGATGAGATGGCCCTCCTCCTCCCCACCTTGGCCTTTGATATACCAAGTCAGGGAGCAGTCCTAAGAAGCACGAAAGCCAGCATGCTTTGGAAGACTGAGGCACAATTACTGGTTATCTATTTGGAAACATTCATAGTACTAATTACCAGAGGCAATCAGTAGTATAAGGAGTAGACACCAAAACCAGAGCTACAGTCAGAAAATACACAGAGTTGGATCAAGAGGTGGGAGAGAAGCAAGGTATAGACAATGACAAGGAGAGAAAGGCAGGTGGCTGAATGCTCAGGCAGCTGGGAACCAGGAAATCTGCAGAAAGTGGAGGTGCCAAGTAGCCATAGGTAGGAGAACAGTTTTGCAATCATGCAACAAAGTTTGCTGGATACCATGGAAAACCAAGTTACTACTTTGTTCTGTCTCAGGGGATGTTCTAGACAGTAGATCTGAGTAACTGAGCTGGCTGACAGCAGGTAGTACACGGTGAGGGATAAAACAATCCTTGACACAACATCCAGCTCTTGCTTGGCTGCTTTGATCCCTGTACTTCCACCCTCTCTCACATCAGTAATCCTGTCCTCCCTCATTACCTTCTTTCTCAGGAATGGTACATGCCTATTTCCTCAACATTCATTCTGTTTTCCTTCCCACCACTCCAGCTGTCCTCTTAATCTCTCCCCTCCCCTGGAGCAAGGCCCAGGCATTATGCATTTTTATTTTAGTGCTGACCATGCTGCAAAGAACATTCATGTTCATATGTGATGTTTATATATGAGCAGTAGGTCCTCAAGATTCTCACTAAATGAAATGGCACTCTCAGACTCAGTGTTTTTCTCTGTGTACGACACACTTATATACCCCCTTTAAAAAGCCCCACCTGAACATGCAATCAACACCCATTTCTCTCTTACATCAACCCCTCCCCCCAAAAAAAACCAGCAGATTGAAACCAAACAGCATGGAAAAAAGAAATTGTCTAACCAAATAAATATTATGTATTACATGTAGATGTAACTATATTTATTATATGAATATATAAAAATACTATTACATGCACGTACATGTATCTTTATACACATATAAATATAGTTATAAACATATATTTGTATAAATATAAAAGAAAAAAGATATATAAACAATAGTGGAAATTCCTATCTTTGAAAAGATGTCTTCAAAAATAGACAAGTTTCTATGAAAGCTAAGAAAAGCCAGCAGTTCACAATTACAAATGTGAATGAAAAAAATCTAGAAACATAAAGTAATCAAACTGACCTAAAAAATTTAAAGCTAAAACAGAAAGATAAAATTAATTTAACGAGTCTTAAAAATCTATCCCTAGAAAATGACTAGCCCTTTAAGACAAAGAGAACTAATTTACTAGTTTTGCACACATCGTAGATAGGGGAACAGCCAAGCAAATAAAACTGAGAAGGTAAGTCATTGGTTTTTTTTGTTGTTGTTATTGTTGTTGTTGTTGTTTTTGCTGTTGTTGTTGTTTTGCTTTTGGTAGTAAATGTTTTTAAGCACTGATACTACAACTCCACTGAAGATTATATTTTCAATTTCACTCTGATTGAAGTGTGGCCATGAGATATAGACAAATTGGACACCACTTAGTCTCTAGAAAGTTTTTTCAAATAGACTTCATATCTTTAGAAAGTAATTCTTCTATTTATAATGTAAGAATGATATCCTGGAGTGTGGAGAAGGAAAAGGCTAAGGTGAAACCATCTGTCCTCAATACTGGTCATAGTCTTACTGCCTGCTCAACTCGTTCGTAAATGAAAAATGAGTGTTGGCTTTATTCAAGGCTTCCATTTTGTTATAAACTGTGCCACTTAGGGTCATTTTCTTATATGCAAGACAAGCTATTTCCAGTGTGTAGAGCTTGAGCCAAATCAACATAAGGGACTCAGAGAAAGTCTCATAAAAGTTACCAGCCTTCCCACATGGCTGAGAGCACCTTGATAGGTGGGATTAAGGAGTCTAGGTATTGCTGCTACTGATACTCACATTAGGTGAATATCTGTAGGAACAAGACTGTAGAGTGGATCCCTATAGGTCATCTCATCCAACCCTCTCATTTAGTGATGAGGAGAGTAGAAATGCCTCACGAAAGTTGAAAAGTTGCTATAATTATGCTTCCAATTCAAATGTGTGTGAGTTTTCCCCACACCACCAAACAGTTGATTGGATCCAAATAATTCAACCCAAAGCTGATACCCAGAGATAAATCATTGTCTACCTATAGACAGCATTAGGTTAAGGGCTCAGTTCGACATGGTTAAATTACTCCCTTCTTACAATTCCTCCACTCCCACCCCCATCCCTCCTTAGATGCCAATATCAAGTCCAGGATGTTACTGACTATAGCTCTAAGGTTCCTACAACCTCCTCCTCAGGTTCATTTTTATCAAAGTGGTTAATGGAACCACAGAGAAACATGGAAGGGAGAGGTATAGGGCAAGATAATGGGATAGGGCTCTGAATAAGCACACTTGCAGCACCTACACATGTTGATGAACCTGGAAGTTTTCCAAAATAGTCCTTTTGGGCATCTATGGAGACCTCATTGAAAGAAGGATTGATTAAATCACTGGTAACTAGCAAGCAACTCAAACCCCAGTCCTTTTCTAAAGGTCAGGGGGTGGCACTGAATGTTCCAACCCAGCCCCCATCCATTGGTACTCTACAAAAATTATCCCTAATGTGAAGTCAGGTATGGCTGACAGGGTGTTAAGAACATCAGGACATCTTTTGCCTTCCTACTACTTGAGAAATTACAAGGGGGTTAGCAATTCCTACAGGAGTGAGGACAGGGATCAAACATATACCTCCAGAAATATGAAAAACAGAAGAGGGTAGTTGTCAGAGCACAGGAAAGTCCCTCATGATCTTCTAACTCCTTCTAAGGGTGTGTGGGTTGAGGAAAAGTTAGCCTAGCCCACTGTGCAAGTTTGGGAAAAGGACTCCTTACAGGTCAATGAAGCTGAGTAAGGCAACTGTGATTCGAAAAGTTGAAATTTTGTTCCTGATCCTTTGCTTATTTTGAAGTTTAACTCCATTGATCTACACCATATCAGTAAAAAGCAATTGGCTAAACACAACTTTATCACACAGCCCCTTATCAACCATCTCTGAGTTAGACCTTGGGTAATTCATTTTACCTATCTAGACACCTTTATGTTATTATGTGTAAAATGGAGCTGGTTAGAACACATTCCCTTAAGTTTCTTGAGTCTAAAATGTAAACACTCTATATTTATATTTGATCTATCCCTTGAAAAGTCTTTATATGTCAGTGATATTCAACTTTGGCAATGCTTACCAACTTCTATCCTAGCAGGCAAAAGTGAATCTGGTGTCTTGAATTGAAGCATAAGGAAAATCTGAATGCTCATTTATGGGTAATTTTTTCTTTGGTCTGAAATAAAACGAACATTTTAATGACAGATAAACTGAATCATCACAGAATCAGTTGCTCAAACCAACACTTCCTGGACAACCATGTCAAACTCAATCATGCAACATCAAATACAGTCTGAAAAAAGAAAGTCAAGTTATAAATGAAAAAAAAAACAAAAGCCACATGTCTTTTACAATAAGAACCATCAAATTTTAGGATCTGGCAGATACTAATATTTAGAAAACCAAGAATTAGCAAATATCAGTAAGCTTGATTATCAGAATCTGCTCAAGCCTGAATTTATGAACTAAAGCAGAGATGACTAGAGTCAGACACATCCAAGGTGGCAATATTAAGGCCTGACAATAGAGAAAGAGCACACATTATGACTGAACTACTTGGCTAACATCAAAAGGTAGAAAGATCAGGTTCTGGGTAGCAACTACGATTCAAACTGAAAACATAATCAAATTCAGGTTAACAAGGCAACTCAAGGCAACAAGCTTTTGGAAAAAGTGACAAGTATTGCAATCACCAAGCACAAATTCACAGACTGGTGTGGAGTCACGCTGCAATGGTAGATGATAAACAGAACATAGGAAAGGCACAGGACAGGGAAAATGCTGGAATCCATAGCTCGGTCCATACTCTCCAGCAGACTCCCAAAAAGCATTAGTCTACAATCAATCCCTACACACAAAGGACTCATTCTCATTATAAAATAAATACATGTTCAATACTCTTTGCACCTAAACTCTGAATGCTCTTTTGTAGAATCTAGAATGCTGGGAATCCCATCAACATTTATTTGACCTCAGAGTTCTTAGCATCTTAGCCATCTTAGTAGCCAGTGTGGAGCAAACCAGGATTTCTGAGGCACATACCTGCTGGCAACAGAGAACTTGCTAATCAATTTTCACAAGTATCTTTTGACAAACAAATAAAATACAGGCATTGGCATGATTACAGGAAAATATATCAGCAGGAAGACTTGAAGGATACTCATATTTCATATCCAATCAACAATTTTAATAAAAAGTGAGAAATGAGTGGGTTGATGCTGACAGTGTGATTGAAGCAGCATGCAGTGTTTTCATGCAGAAGCAACAAATCATTTCAAAGGCTGGAACTTTACAACAACAACAACAAAAATAACAACAAAAAAATAGGCAGTAAAGGAAGGGGGTGGCAACCTGAAAAATAGTATTCATATCCTTTGATTTAGTTATTATTAATATTATATTTAACAGAAAGATATCTAGTCTATAGCTCAAAAGGAACATGAGTTTGAGTTTTCACATTTTTTCACTCTATTCTTCTTGAAGAAGAGGCTACTATTTGTCTATATTCAAGATCACATTTTAAGTGGCTTCTACCTGCTTGTTTGATTACCTCTACATTATTTATAGATATAGCACACAAACATTTTTGCTACAATGTGATTGGTGTTTTCCTAAAAACTATGCAGCATGCATAAAACATTATAACACAAGCAAGGGCAACCGTATAAACTAGAAGAGATACAAAGTCTTGTTAAAGCTAAATCATTTGTTTTGAGAAACACAGTTAAACTAGATATTTAACCTTAAAAAAAAAAAGGAGGATGTAGCCTGAAGGAAGGTGTGAACTTACATTAATTCAGTTATGAAAATGAGAGCAAAATGCACAGATTGAGAACATGGTCTCCCCCTCCTCCCACCTCTCACACAAGCATTTCCAAAACAAAGCATCTGGCCAAGCCCAGCCTGAAGAAAGAATGGACAATAGTTTATTCCTTCACATCTAGGTGTGTTCAGTGGTGTTAAGTTTCTTTTGTGTTAAGCTGTAGTCATGTACTATAAAATTGTGAATGTGCTGAGGAAATCGCTGCTGAAACAACATGTCTTCCATCTTCACCCACATCATTCCCTTATTTACAAATTATGGGTGATCTTATTAGTACCTTTTAGCATGTTCAAAAACACTTCTGGGAAATCAGTTGTACTGTTACCCTTAATTATTATTTTCAATAAGTCTATGTATGAAATTTAGTAAATCAAATTGTGTGCAACATTATGCTGAATTAAAGACACAAACAAGATGTAATTCAGAGTAGGCTGGTACTCAGTTAACAGGCAATGGTGACTGGGCTCACCTTAGGCAACCTGCAAATGCCATGACTGAGAAATTCCCTTCTACTCTAATGACAGAAAAGTTCTGCTTAGAATGGGAGATCATTTAATGAATCAGCAAAATGTTTGATGTACAAAATGAATTTCAACTGCCTAGCTCAAGATACTAAGGAAACAAATAATGAAAGTATTCTCCAGTTGAAATAATTTTAAGCTGTCTATGATATAAGTTTTTCACTCACTCTAATTCTGTCTCTTCTATGCATGTATTTATCTTCAAAGATGGCATTATGAGTTGCCGTGACACTTGCAGATGTCTCAGCTAGTCAAGGTAGCTAGAAACACTGCAAAGATAATTTCACTACTACTTTCTTGACAGGTGTTTTTCTAATCAAAAATTACTTTTTCAGCATAAAATATTCTTCCTTCGGGGACTGGTTAGTGCATTATGTAAAACTGTAATGAAATACTACAGTCGTTAAAAAAAACAGCATATGTATATGGGTTAATATATGTAAATATGAACAGAAACACAAATGCTTACAACATACATCCATAAGTTGAAGAGAGTAAAGACACATGCATAACACATACACACACACCCACACACACACACAGAGAGAGAGAGAGAGAGAGAGAGAGACTAATATACAGGAAGTAATACCCTGAGAATAGTTAGAAATAGCTGCCTCTGGGATAGGGGTATAGGAACTAGAGAGTTGAGAAAATAATTAAATTTTAAATTACTAAAAAAATTAACATGCTTATGTATATGTATTTTCTAAATTAAAAAAAGTTAATAAAAAGTAGTAAAGATATTAATTCTAACCTAAAAGGAGCTAAGTCTGCATTCTTTTAGCTAAGCTTCCAAGGTCTATAAAGTCATCCATCCATTTGCCAACTGAAAATTTTCCCTAGAAACAAGCCTCCTTACATCATGACTCTGAAAATGGGCTGAAAAAACAATTTTAGAAATGAGGTTACAAGTTTTCACTAATCTATTTTAGGTACATTTCATAAATAGATTTTTAATTACAGGGATTGTGTCTTACATGTATACCAATCTCTGAATCTCAGGTCTTGCACAGACACTGGTTTCAGACCCTACAAGAGCAAGTAATCTACTGACCTTTGCTACATCACTTCTATAAGATTACATAGTTAAGTTGTGTGTGTGTATTGAATGGGAGAGATTTCAATTGTATTATAATGGAAATTGTTAATACAGTTACTTTGGAATGAAAATGTCAAAAATGGAGAGATATTTAACCAATCTCTGTCTTTTCAGGGATGCACAAGTATGTTAAGACTTGGTAGGACAGGTCTCTGAAGTATTAACTAATTTAATTAATCAGTTCACATCAAAAGCCTGCTGTGTGTAGATTAAGCAATACTTACTGAGAATGTACAATGATGAATAAAATAAACAAGGCTGTTGTTCTCATGGGTTTATATGCTAGCAAGGAGATACAAAGATAAAAATACACAAGATTATCAGAAAGTGACAAAGGCTATGAAGAAGAGAACACTGGATAATAGCCAGACTAGAATGAAAAACTGAATCTCAGCCCAGCTCTCAGGAAAGGTGAACATCAACTTCATTTTGCTTGATTCTTGGCAAATCTTATAAAAACAATTGTTAGTTCAGTTTTTGGTAATGGTATGGTATCTTCCATCAGACTACCTTTTCTCAATAAAGATAAACTTTAGGCAAAGCAAATAAATAAGTAAAAGACTATCTGTAGGGATTAAGAACAAATAAAAGCAGGCAAAACCTACAAGGAAGTTCAATCCTCAATGAATAAAAACTAGGTTAAATACTTGCTTTTTAGCTTTTTACTCAAGGGTAAGTTATAAGCCATGCCATGAAGAAACAGTTAAAACCTGTTAGAAATGGTTAGTGTTAATGTCTTGGAGAACCAGAGAATAGAATTCAAGGTTACCTCTGCAGATGAAGAGTGAGGGAGAAAATGAGAGTAGTAGGGCAACCCTCAAATTTGTATATAAATTCTGTCTAAATTTCTCCTGAACTTTGCATGTATAATGCACTCCAAAGAGTTCATCTAAGACTAAATATATAAGGAATTTCAATTGAAAGGACAGTTCTGAGTTTGTATTCAGTCAAGATTGCCCACAAAAACAAAAAGTAACCAATACTCTATAGGAGAATTAACAGTACCCAGTTTCTAGAATGTATCATTCATAACATCTACAGTATAAGTCTAAAATACTAGATATAGGAAACAGGAAAATAACCAAACTCAGGAGAAATGTTCAAGAATTGATATCAATTGAGAGATGACCCATATGCTGGAATTAGCAGGTAAGGGTTTTATACAGCCACTATCACCATGCTCAACGGTAATAGAGGAAGACATGTTTATAATGAATGAATAGAGAGCATATCTAAACAGGAAACAAGATCCATGACAGATGTCATAGATATGAAAAAAATCACCGGTTAAAAGCTGTGATATTGTGATTTATACTAAGTATGTATTTGGTCTTTATCCCTACTCATGGTAGAATCCTAAAACCCTTGGGTTTCCAAAGAGAGTTACAGAATTGTCTTTTGCTACATTGACGAGATGACTTTTGAAAAGCCTCTAGGAAACCTAAGGATGGGGGCTGGTTTCCAGGGGAGCCAACTCTGTAATTAGAGGGCTGGAACCCCAAACCTTCAGGTCCAGTAGAGAGACTTCAGATTTAGTTCATTTACCAAATGACTGATTATCTAATCAATCATACCTATGTAATGAAGTCTTCATAAAGACTCAGAAGGATAGAGTTCAGAAAACTTCCAAATTGGTGAACATGTGGAGATACAGTGAAAGTTGTACAAACAAGAGAGCATGGAAGCTTTGAGCCTCATCCCATATTTTACCATCTTTCCCACATGGTGGTTTTTGGATTGCATCCTTTTATAATAAACCAGTGATATAGTAAGCAAAATGTTTCTGAGTTCCATGAGTTGCTCTAGGAAATTAAGCAAAACTGAGAGGGGGGGTGGGAACTTCAGAGCTACAGTCAGTTTGTCAAAAGCACAGATGACAGGCTGGATTTGTGACTGACATTTGAAGTGGGAACTGGGGGAGCCCTTAACCTGTAGCATCTCCATGTAGACAGTATCAGACTTGAGTTGAGTTTAGGATACCCAGCCGAGATGGAGCATGTTGTGAGATAATAGTGTGAGGACAGAGGAGAAACGGACATTGGAAGAGACTACAAGATCATATAAGGCATCAAGGGGCAATGTAGTCACTAGAAATCAGGGGAATAAACACAAGGCACAGGGAAGCAGGAAGAAGACTTCAAGTTAGGAAAAGGTCAGACCTGACGGACAATCACGCCCCTCCCTGCACAGCCTCTCTTGGCAATGTGATGATGCTGCAGAAGGAACATTCAGGTATTTTCTGCCAGACACACAACTTATTCACACAATGCTTTCATGATAGGCCAATGCTAAAAATGTGGGAACTGGGGTCAGGGATGAGATTTATATAATGAGATAAACAGCAAATCCCCATGCTACCACGCCCTCCCCAAACCTCAGCATATAATATGGCTCAGCAGTTTTGGAGAAAATACTCTACCCTTCTGCATTTAGGGATGACAGAAGTGAGCAAAAGCCTTAGGGGGAAGGGCCTAGAGAATACTGTGTGTTAAATGGATTCTACCCACACTGCCTGTGCTAGCACATACTAAAAGCTCAATAGATTAATTTTCACCTCCTGTTATAATTAGAAGAATTTTTTTACTAAACCTGTTCCACAGGCTTACTGTTTTTTCTGTCCTCAGAGATGGACGCTGAGAGTGCTACCCACATTAGCTAGGTCAATGGTTCTCAAAGCAGAAATTGGAAGCTTATTAGAAGTGCAATTTATTGGGTCCAACTCTCGACCTACTGGATAAGAAATTCCAGTGTGTTGCCCAGATTTTAACAAGCCTTCCAGGTGACTTTGATGCACTCAAAAGTTGGAGAACTGATGAACATGGAACTAATCAGTATTCTCAATCTGGGCATCCAATTTAAAAATCACCAGGGGAGAGTTTTCAAAAATCCCAATGAAAACGGGAGCAGCATGTGGGCATCAAAGTTAGCTCCCCAGGTGAGTGCTGTGTTCAATGATGGCTGAGCATCACCGCCAGACCATGCTGCCCTCTGTATCTTCCGGACCCCAGAGATCATGCTTAGTGACTTTATGGCCCTAAAAGGTTAAGCTATTTCAAACTCCCTTGATTTTATCCACACTAATCTCTCCATCTAGGATGTTCTTTCTCCAATGTGCCCCATAGCATTATATATGTTTGTAAACTGTGCAAAGGAACAGTTTAACAATTACCTTTTATGACACTTCCCTGCCCCCCAAATCATATAAGCTTCACACTAGGAAAAGCAAACCTGCCTCAATTACCTGTTTTAAAATGGAGCAGTGGTATAAAGGTGGTATAAAGAGCTGGGTGAGGAAAATTGAGGAAGGACAACAAGAGAGACTGAACTCAGCAAAGAGGCTGGAACTGAATGAAGCATGAACATCCAGCCCCTCTGTTAAGTCTTAGAAGACTTTTTATAAAGTATAAAATAGTGGCTTACAACTAGTTAAACAGGAGGAAGAAGCAGTGTAGGAAAATCAGATTAGGTGAAACATTAATTCCTGTGGCATGCCTGGGGGCAAGGAATTCATTCATTAACTTGCTGTTATCTTTTAGGGAAGGTCTCTAAGGGTTAATATTGGAGGAATGGGATGCTACTGCTCACCAGGGGTCAATCATGCCATTCCATTTTCAGTTTCCTGAAGACAGATAAGGAAATGAAGTTGTCTTCATTCACATCATGAGCCTTGGCCAGTTACCACTACCAGCTCCTAACAAGGTGGCAGCTCAGAGGTCAAGAATCATTCCCAGACGGATCAGAGGCTAGGAAATGGAAGAGAAAACAGAGCCCAAGTGTGTCCCTCAAAGACTAGGCTTTGAAGAGGACTCAAAAAGTGACTGGCAACCCTTTCCCTATATACATATACATTTCATTCAGGCACCCTGATGTATATGAAAGACGGTCTTTATCTAGGATTTAGCTTTGTGCAAACTGGAAAAGGCATATTCCTCAAGTGACGCTATTGTAAGTTACTTTGTATTTGTAGTGTGAATAGTTTTGCCTAGAAGAATCTTCTGGACCCCTGACAGATGGTGGACTGAACACACAGATGTACCCACACTTGCTCTCACCTGCTCACTTGTCCCTCAGCCCCTGGAAACAGCATACCATTGGTCATACATATACTCTGAGGAACTATGCCAGGGTCAGAGTTCTGTAGAGATGGGCACCTAATCAGAGGATGCCGAGGGTCCATCAGTTTGGGTTACCATTCACACAGTGGTGAGATTCATACTGTGGTCATCAATGATTATTTAGATGGGATTCTCTTCTGCAACCTCACAGTTCACTAGGTACTTTTATTTATGTTTTCCCAGATTCATTTATGGCTATGGTGTGAATCTTATCCCCTTATACATAGCAGGTTGGGCAGGTGAACCAGCAATGCCCTTCACAGTGGTGCTCAGTCATAGCCATAACCTCTCCCTTAAGAAATATCTCTCTTCTCTCTTCACACCCATATGAACCACACTAGTACCACTTTCCACCTATTCCATGTCAAACATGTCTTGTACCTATTCTCAAGGAGGAGAGAGGAGACAACAGCTGGTACCTTAAGAAACTTCAGGTCAAAGTAACTTAAGGACCCTTGAGATGAAAAGAGTAGCCAATAGTGACAAAAAAAAAGTGACTTCTTTGACTTCGCTTCCTGCATCAGTATCCTGAGATCCAAAAGACTCTTGACTGGGGGACCTAATTCACCATTCTTTTTAAATCTAGAATGAGAGTGAAACTGAGACATGCCAAAGCCATTATGACAAAGCTAAGAATACCATCCATGGATCTTTTGAACACAAGAAAGTGTGTCCCACACGTACACCCTAGACTGAAAAGGCAAAGGGCATGAATATCAGGTTGCAGAGAGAGGTTATGAAAACAGGTCATTTTTAAGATAGTATGGCTCCATAATAAAATATATTCATTATTTAACATTCTTAATAATGAAAATCTAAAACATAAGAGTAACTAAGAAATCAGGTCTCAATGAATATATTCACAACAATTGACAAGGCAAAATATATGCTGCCAGAGAGCAATGTACGTTGAGGGGATATACTGAAAACTAGAGAGGTTGTGAGAAAACATTGGTATGTTGAGTGTTGATTGTAACTTCTTGCCTTTTTTAGGTTAGTCTTGATTTGGGTCACCAAAGAAAATTAACATATTATTTATCCTCTAAGTCTCAGTAGTGCATGACCTGTTTTATTCCTGGCTTAATCTCTTACCTGTATTTGGAAATAAATATAACTGGCATGAAGATGAGGTAATATTTGCAAGCAGAAGAGGAGTCAGAAATATATATATATATATATATATATATATATATATCCATATATATCCATATATATATATACACACATATATATGCATACATTTATAAATATACATGTATATCTTTCTATTTAAACTACTGAATTCTTCATTGTTAAAAACAAAAGCACTTTAAGCCTAGGTTATTGGTGAAATAACTCTACAAATTTCTGTAGATTTCCACTGATGTGATCTAGAAAACTCCTTAAAGGGAGTATCATCCAACTAAGACTCTACAAATAATTTCCAACAAGTTCAGGCATGGAAATAATAAAAAGTGCCTGGTCTGTCTCATTAGTTTAAGTAAAAGAAATACTGAGCCAACCATTGCATTTTAATTTGTTAACAACAAATTGGTCTTTCTAGTCATTTGAGGGGAGATCATTTTAAACTAATTGGATCTCACTGTTCCTAATAAAGCTCACAGGCAAGTGAAAAAGAACCCACAGATGTCTGAGAAGAAAACGGGACCTAACTCAAAAAGGCACTAATTTCAAAAGTGAGGACACTCAGGGAACACAGGCTGCAAAAAAGCATGACAACAGTTCTCAACTTTGAGACAGAAAGATCACCACCCCTGGGATGAAATAAGATAGTCTGGGACCAGACCATACAAATGGCCAGTCTTTAGCTAAGGTGTCAGCCTTTCAACTGTTGAACAAACACCCTAAACATCAGATCTTTTGGCTGCTGTCACCCTATTATGTAAAATGCTCATAGAAGACAATCTAAGAAGGTCTGATGAAGATATAAAGAAATAAGTGACCTGGTACACACAGAACTTTTCAAAATCACAGCTGAAACAGAGCGACTATTTCATAATTTTCCTGTATCTAAACCATAGATTCAGAATGAACTTTTCCACCAAGTTTACCTTATTCCCAACTATTCCAATTCTACACCAAATGTAGCAAGTTTTCTTTCAATTAGGGAGAGCTAAGGTACTTTTCAAAGCTGGAGAGCACTAATTTCTAGTGCAAGAAGGACATAATAGTCACAGACTAACATGTAAAAGAAATTTGACCACTAAGAAAATGCTATAGAAAAGACTTCTGAAAAAGTCTTAATTTTTCTTAAATTTTGGATATATTTTCTTTCAGACATTTGATGCATATGCATAGATATTTTTAACAAAACTACAAATATGTGCACACAAACATAAACATGCATCCTATTTTTCCTCTTTCTATTTTCTATGGAAATAAATCTTTTCAGGGCTGAGAAATTCTGTAAACATGCCATTTTTTGCTGACACTAGATTTATATTAGAACTACAGGAATTAGTCTTAAATAAGTGTACAAAATTATCTGATGGTTGTTTTATTTTTATAAAATGCTACTTAAAATTTATTACAATGGAGGAGTGTACAAAAAAATACTTTTCTATGGTATTATCAAATATTACCTACCTAGTATTAAAGAGAGATGGAAGAGGAGGAAAACTGGCTATTTAAATAGATCAAACTAGGCCACCACAGGTAAGAGTGGAAACAAAAGTTGGTGGGAAGAAGAAGGATGCTGGAAAAGCCAAAGGATGAGTTCTGAAGGGAGATTATTAACCATTTTTCAATATAGGACTAGTCATGTCTGACTACTCAGACCTTGTATAAGCAGGGCAGGCCCCACATAGGAGAAAACCACTAAGCATTTCCCAATCCTTCCCCCTCAATTTATAGTAAGTTACTTATTCAGTTTCTATTCATCTTAATGGCAGTACCATGCATATGTAGTATGCATAGTATCATCCTACACAGCCAACAAAGTAGTCATCAGCCCTTGTGATCTATTATTTACCTATATCTGAAGGACTATGCCCTGATTTATAAAAGATGAAAAAGTCTCCCATAACTTACTGGCTAGATCCTAGTGGCTACAGCTAACTTTTTTAAATTTCTACAAGTTAGCTCACTCCCCATCTACACTAGCATCTTGCTTGTGATTTGAAACAGGCATGCCCAACAACAATACCTAAAACCCAACCTTTATTCCTTTAAAAAAGACAAAACCTAAAATCTGGCATGATTTTTCATCTCTGCTCCTCATGCCTTTGTTTCCATGTACAAACTTTTATGTGACTAGTCATTCGCACTTCTGGGCATATATCCAAAAAACTAAAAGCAGAACCTCGAAGAAATATTTGTGTCCCCATCATTCACAGGAGCCATTATTTCCAATAGCCAAGAGATGGAAGCAACCCAAATATCCATCAATGGATAAATGAATGGACAAATGAAATATGGCACCTGCATAAAATGGAATATTACTTGGCTTTAAGAAAAAAGAAGGAAATCTTGGAACATGCTGTAACATGGATGAATTTTGAAGGCATTATGCTAAGTAAAATGATAGGACAGATATTAAAGTACTCTTCTGATTCCACTAATATAATGAAAATAACCAAATTTCATACAGATACAAAGAAGAATGGTGATTCATTCACAAGGAGGGAGGAAATGGGAAGTTGTTTATTAGAGAGAGAGTTTCAGTTCTGCAATGTGAAAGAGCTCTGGTGATCTCTTGTATACTACATAAATATATCTAACACTACTAGACTGTACACTTAAAAAAAGGTTAAGATGATAAATCTGTTATGTGCTTTTTTACAATTAAATAATGTTATTAAGTTTCTTTTTCTGATTTACTAGCTACTGTTTGGTAATTTTATTAGGCCGGGAACAATGGTAAAAAACAAAGTAATGCTTTCTAACAAAATTTAAAGCTCTAACTCAAATCATTAAAGCTCACTTTACCCCATTAAATAAGAAAATTCTCAGAAGACTAAAGACAAATATAAGGAGAACTAGCTTATCTCTATACCATTTTTCAAGAAATCCAGATATTTCTTACTGCTTATCTTATCTCAAAACACTTGAAAATATTCTACGTACACACATACATACAATTTTCTTTTTCTTAAGGGTTGGGACAAGACTTTACTCATCTGGATTTTAGGTTTTCCATTAAAATTCATACTGAGTGCTATGATTTGGTAATTTACAACTTAATTCAATAAATTTTTCCTGTTTTTTAGTATGTTCATTTTTAAATTAAACTTGTCAAAACATTCGACCCTGAAACTACAGGTATTTCTAAAGGATGTTCTCCTTTCTCTGGATCACATTAAATCTCTCCCTTATACAAGATTATTTGGAATGAAGAAAAAGGTGTTTAATGTTTCAGACCTTTTCATATCTCTTAGCAAACCTTTAATCTCCTTAGCAATCAAAAGCTTGAAATATTGAAAAGCAATTAAACTTACAAATTAGAATAAACTATATATTAAAAACTTAATATGCTATATGTAATTGTGAGAAAAATACATATCATGTTTATATTTATAATAAACCACTAGAAAGGAAATTTTATGAGAGATTTAATTGATGTTTTTCAAGCTATTTCCTATTTACTCTCTTTGTTTTCCAACATCCAAATGTTATATATCTTCTGATAAAATCACTTTTGATAGAAAACCAATTCCATGAGTGAAGTAACTTAGTTTTATCTCCAATACCTGCACAGTGATGGCAATGTGACAGGAATTAATTAGATGTATAGGTGATTACATGGGGATGGATTTTGGTTCCATTGACCAATGCTGCAAAAATTCACAGCAGTGATAATTCTTACACAGAGAATATAAACCTAACCTATATATTCAGTGTAGTTGGGAGCATACTGTCCATTAGACTTAGGGAAGAGTGGACAAAGAAAGTCAAAGCAAGGAAGCCAAGCTGAGAGATGGGAACAATAAGAGAAGGGTTGGGTTAAAGGACAGTCCCTGGGTAGGTAAGTATTTAAAATACATAAAAGGACAGGTGGAAAGATGGAAGCTCAAAGACAAAGTGAACAGAGGCAGGTAGTGATCTAACCTAAGGGACCCTCAAAAGAACTTGTCATGTCACAAAAGTAACCCTCTTCAGAAATACAACAGGCCAGCATAGGAGAAAAATGCTCAACATCACCTATAATCAGGAAATTCAGATCAAAACCAAAATGAGATACCACCTTACACCAGTAAGAATGGCCCATATTAAAAAAATGGGCAACAATCAGTGCTGGCATGGGTGTGGATAAAATTAAAAACAAAAAAACAAAAAAAACCTTTTGCATTGGTGGTGAGAATGCAAACTGGCACAGCCATGATAGAAAACTGCATGGAGACCCTCAAACTACTGAAAATGGAACTACCATTCGATTCAGCAATTCTACTGTTGGGAATCCACCCAAAGGACACCAAGACACTAATTCAAAAGGCACCTGCAATCACAAGTTTATTGCAGCATTATTTATAATAGCCAGGATTTGGAAAACCCAAATGCCCCAAAACAGATGAATGGATCAGAAAGTTGTGGTATATTTATGTCATGGAATATTATTCAGCAATCAAAAAGACAAACTTAATGCATTTGTGATGACATGGATGAATCGTGAAGGAATCATACTAGTGAAAATAAGCCAGAAAGAAAAGTACAAAAACCATATGGTCTCACTTATAGGTAGAATATAGGGAAAACAAACAAAAGGTCAAGAAAAAGTCAAAACTAATAAGCTAACAACAGAGCTAAAGCATATATTAAGGAGGGGAAGGGAGGGAGAGAGAAATCAGGGAAAGGATGAGCATAAAAGATCAAGATGATGGTTCTTAGGTAATATGGTGGTGGGAGAACCCTGGTGAATACAACAATATTATATATATATATATATATATATATATATATATACATATATGTACACACATATAAATTAAAAGATGAATAAAGTTAAATTTTAGACAAAGGTTCCTCTTCAACATAACCAGATCTGTAACATCATGGAACAGAAATAGAAGTTCAATAAGGTAGAAAAGGAAAAAAATAAAAACAACACACTCTCTTAAAAGACTTAGGAGAGTCAAGAATGTATGTATGAGTTTCCCATATAAAACTAGGATAAATTTGCCTCCATATCACATCCCAGGATGATGATGCAGACACTCTTTTAAAAAAGACACTCTTCTGGAGCAAAGGGGGAAGGGGATTCTGATGGACCATGGTGGAGGATTACTAGTGTTTTGAATGTGGGTATGGAGTGATAACATATACCTGAAGATTCAAAATACCACCAATGGTTTTTCAAAGAAATTAAATAAAAAATACTGAAGCCTATAGGATCATAAAATGTCCTGAAGCAAAAGCGATACTTAGAAAATAAAAAAGGAATGGAGACAGCACATTACCTGACTGCAAACTCTACTATAAGGCAACTGTACTAATAATAACATGACACATAAAATTAGATACAAATACAATTTGAGTACAGTTCACAATGAATCCTCTTTGCTATTAAAGTAGAATATTTCTAATTGAAATATTTTCTTATGACTAGATCTTGGTGAGCAAATACAACAGGAAGGGATGAGGCAGTAGGGCCTGACTAGCTATTTGACCCCAAGATGGTTTCCCAAATTAGCAAAAAACTATACCCCTACTTCACAAGGGTGGTTGAAATGAGGTAAGATACAGCATGAATTTAGTATCATGCCTGGAATATAGTAAGCACTCAAAAAATAACTCCTAGCAAAGCTACCAAGACTAAGTCTCTGGCGGGTTCATTAAAATTTTGCAAGTGGGCAAAAACCAGAAACAAGGTAAAGAAACATATTTAAAGAAAAATAAGTGCAAAGTCAGAAGTAGATGTGTTCCCAAATGAAATCAACCGTATCCTCACATTTCTGCCTTGATATATGAGATAATGTGCCTTTAAACAACCTAACTGAACTACTTTCTGAGAGCAGGCAGTTGCTAAGTGTTGCCAAGGGATACAGGCTAAGCATGTGTGTAAATTAATCATTGTGTGTAAATTAAGCAAAATACCAGATGAGAACTGTCTGGAACAGATCCCTATCAAAAGAAAAAAAAATAACATTTTAAAGAAATTTTTGCTTAGCTTCTGGGAAAAAAAAAGACTGACAGTGCAAGAAATTTCATTCTCATATTTTGCAGGGGGGATGTCTTAGGCCTCCAGAGGTAAAATGACTTGCTCAAGGCCCCAAGGGAATTAGCGACTCAACAGGTCCTAGAAGCTAATCTCACTATACCTGATTCCTCCTAGTAGCAATACAAAGAAAAACAGGATCTACCTAAGAAATGTCTCATAGCCTCAGAAATTTCTGGACAAGAAATTTAAGTCATGAGATGTTACACTTAAAACAATCTGAAAAGGTCAACCCTCCCCAATACCCAAATGAATGCAGAGGATAGAGCAACCAAAACTCCAAGGAATAAAATGGAAGTGTCTCTCTACTCGCTACACCAGACAGAATAGAAGAGACTGGAGTATCCTTTAGAGATTCTGGATCCTTGTGAAAGAATCCATCAAGGAGAGAAGGCAGATACTATCCAGACAAGATATCAGGCTTATGCTGTAATGATTAGACCAAAGCTAGTACTAAAAGAGAAAGTATCTCAGCTCTAAGAGGAGCTGAGTTTTAAGGGGTTAGCCTACTTGGGTGGGGCATGGGGGAATGTGTCATAGCAAACTTTGAGCTGTACTATGCCTGGGCTTATGCAGATAGGTGACATCTTATGTCTCCACTCAGGGATGTGCAGTCTGGCACACTGACAAGACCTTGATCACTCTTTTATCATCTGCCATGCAGGGTCCTTGGCCACCTCCCTTCCCTTTCAGGAAATCGTAAAATAACCATTAGTCAAGATTTAGCCTTTTTTTTTTTTTTTTTTTTTTTTGCCAAGGCAGGGCAAGGGCACCTTTGTTCAATAGAAGGAATAGGTTCTTAAACCAGATGTCAGGTAGCAATCCAGTAGTTTACACTTGGTCAGCTTACACTTGGTCAACTCTGCTATCTCAAGATGATCACTTCAGCAGGACATCTACTAGGTGAAAAAGTTCCTTGGTCTGGTAGAATTTAACAAGAGGAGCAAAAGGAAACAAATCTCTTTCTCCCTTATTTCACCAGAAGAAGGAAGACATTCAAATGAACTTTTATGAAAAAAATTCAATTCCCCAGGAAGCCCAAATTTCTAGAACATGTTTCTCACCACCTTATGGTAGAAAGTCTAAATTTTAGGACAGATTCTTAATTAACATTGGCATATTTGATCTTATGCCTTTATATTTACTGAGGGTCAACTATGTAAATGACACATCTTTTTGAAAAAATGCATAATGACCAATAAAGACAAAATCTTTGCTTTTGAAGACATTACTGTGGGGGTCAGAGGGAAAAAATAAACAATTTATATGCAGAATAATTAGGGAGTTAGCGCCCTGAGGTAGTTGATTGGGGGGGGGGGTCGCAGTGGGAGGATCATGAAGGCTGAAGCAATGGAACTATAATTTTAAGTAGGTTGGTCAAGAGAAGCTCTATCAAAAAAGTAATAGTTGAGCAAAATTTACTAAACATAAAATTAGTGCAGGTTATGAGGCAGAAGAACATTTCAGGGAGAGAAAAAATATACTCAAAAATCTTAAAATGGGAATATGCCTAGTAAGATTGTAACAATGAAAAAAGCCAGTTTGACCAAAGGCTAATGTCAATCAATAACAAAAGTTTAAATAAAACCTAGGCACTAGGTTTAAGGTTTCCAGATTTGGAAAGGGGAACACTGAGGGGCCCTAAATACTTATATACATTGAGATAAGCATGCAACATAGTTTATATGAAGAGATAAAGACTGAAAGATAATAAATGCTATATGGAGTAAAAAAAAATAGAAAATAGAATTTCTGGAAGGGCAAGAGCATTCAAAAGGGTTTTGAATGATTTTGAAACACTCTGGACCTTAGAGGATAGGACTTAGATAAACAGATACAAAGAAGATTTCTGCATAAAGGACAGCGAAAAGAGACATGCTGAGATAGAAATAATAATAAATAATGACACACAAGTTTGCTTAGATGAGGATGATAGGGGAACTACTCAAGATTATGATAGACCAAGTATTCTGCAAGCCTGAGACCCATGAGATCTGTCTTTTAAGGAATAGTTAAGACCTTCCTTATACAAACTGTTCCAGAAAATAGAGATGATAGTTGCTTAATTTATTTAATGAGACTAAAATTTACAGACTTGATTACTAATCACACAAAGATTATAAGAAAATAGAGCTATGGGGTAATTTTTCCTTATGAGAGTGACATAAAAATTCAAAATAAAGTATTAACTAAATAAATCCATATATGTATTTTTAAAATTTTAAAAATCAGTGCTATTTAACATGATCTGGAAGTTCTGTAAAATCTAAGAATATCTATATATACATATAGATATTCTTTATATATGTATGTGCGCATGTGTGTGTGTTTGTGTGTGTGTATGTGGTATAAAGGAAGAGAAAAACCTGAATATCTGCAGATAACATGATCATTTATTAAGTTGAACTTTTGAAATTATAATTTTATAAAAAAAGTCAAATATCAATAAAAGTAATATAAAATTAGTAGACAAACAACTATGAAACCAGTAAGACTTCAAGGTTATTGATATAGAATATCAGTTTCAGAACTCTCTAGCAGCAAAACTCAACTAAATATAACATACTATCAATTATAGGAACAATGTAAACCATAAACTATATAGAGAAAAGTTTAAACCATGCATAGGACCTCAAAAGAGAAAAAGTATCACAATCTAATACAGGTAAAGATGTGAATAAAAGAGAAACACAAATTGAAAGCGCTGGGCTATACATTCACATGGCATCACGAGTAGACATGTAAAGTGCAAAATACATATAAAGGTAACAAAAATAAAATGAGTTCTAGAATAAAAATTATTTCAAATTGAAATATTTTATAAAAACATATTTTATAAAAACAAAAACAGAAAAAACACATTCCGATTTACTATAGTGAAACAAAAAAGGAGGATTAGGTAAGTAGAGAAGAAACTTAAACAGACATAAAAAGATATAGGGAATGATATGAGAAGTGAGACTCACTCAACTCTCTGTACTGAAGGTACAAAGCTCTAATGAAAAAAGGAAATGAAAGTTCAGATGGTATATATTATGTAAGGAGAACCATTAAACAAGTTTCAAAGTAGTGACTGGGTCTTGGAAGTTGGAGAGAAGAAAGTAAGTCCAAGCTAAAACTTTTATATTTATTTTATTTTTTTT
>PVHY01012960.1:0-42794 GCA_004024945.1 Uropsilus gracilis | reverse complement strand
TCTATCTGTCTATCTGTCTGATTGTCTGTCTGTGTCTATCTCTCTGCTTACCTACCTACTACCCACTTAGTGATCCCTCCATCCACTCATTCATCTATCCAGCCATCCAACCATCCAACCAACCAACCATACACACACACACACACACACACAAACACACACACACACACACACACACCCCTTGTTTGGATACTGATTATATGGGTATACACACTTATTAAGATTGATCAAAGTATACACTTAAGATCTGTGTATTTCATGTTATGTGTAAATATATTGATTTAAACATTGTAAAAGAGGCACTATATGTGTCTAAATGTATGTGTTGTTAATTTATGTTTTACTTTTAATTATGTGATACTTACCAAACTCCCCCCAAAAAATAGATGCCCAGGTCATCTTACTTACTTACATCTTACATGCCAAGTCATGACTTACAAGCATGCTTCAAATTAGTCTCTTGATCAAAAAGGAGGGTTGGGGGTATGGAGGATCTCCAGTTCTGGAGGAAATGGAGATGCCAGTGGGTTTTAGAGATAAATAGACTTGGGATTGAATCTGAGTTCTCTTATACAAATGTATGAACCGGACTCAATTTTTCTGTCTATAAAGTGGGAATAACAACTCTATCTGCTCACAGTATTGTTAAAAATTCAAGTATCCTACTACCAGAAGCCCCAGCCATCAATCATCTCATTAACATCGAAAAGATACTCTTATTACTCCAGAAACTTTAATGGCTTTAGGAGCTGTGAGCTGGGAATCAGGGTTATAGAATAATACTATTTTTTGTTGTTATACTACAGTCTTCAGAGCCTAAAAACTGCAGTGATCTCACATTACTTTTTGAATAAAATTCAGATTTCATTGAGTGGTCCAGAGCTTCAGTATGGCATTTTTATTCATGTCACCAATTTCATCTCTTGCGCTACACACCATTGGGATCTGCTGAAAACACACTGACCATCTTATGGTTGATGGAGTGTGTTGTGTTTTTTTTTCCTGCACAGGAACTTCCTGCCTCTCTTCTCCTGGATCTTTGACTTTATGGTTTTTTCATATGCTTTACGTCCTCAACAAATACCTCCGAGAGGCCTTGGCCACTCTTGGGAGGAACAGTCTACTCCTCCCAAACACCCAATGTCACTTAATTTCACTTTCCAGTCTTCATAACTGACCACAAAACTTAGCATGACCTGAATTCATATTGTTAAATTATGCGCATCCTTGTTTACTGCCTACTCCTTCTGGTCTTGCCCCTCCACTCCTTTGTGAATGTAAGTGTCCATAAAGCATGATCTTGGCCCTTTCAGTCACTGATGTATCCCTAGCTTTTACTAGGGCATGAGTTAAACCTTATCTGAAAGTATAAATGTACTGAAGACCTGTTTTAGTGAGGTACTTTGTGCCCATTATTTTCTGCTACAAACATGCTGTGGCAAATGTCTTCTTACCTAAATTTATATTAAGTAAAGAGAAGTTCAACAATATCCAGTGTCTTGCCTAAGCTAATAAATGACTTAGCTAGTATTTGAAACCTGTTTTAATTAATGAAATCAGACATATTCCTTGAGAAGATTGTAGCCAATCAGCAGATCTCTAGTTTTAACCCATGACAATTTATGTTCTTCTGATGACTTTGGAGTTTTATAACGTCTTTTTTCCCCTGTCTAGGACAAATTCAATGATAGTTATAATATTGTGCTTATAAAGGCAGGACAGTGGATCCATTGATGTATAGAAGACTGTTCCTATCAGTTACTGAACCAACCAAAATTATTACCAGCTGTATGACCCTGAGTAAGATCCTCTTCCCTGGAACTCACTCTTCTTATCACTTACATTAAATTATTTCTAAAGTCTTTGCCAGTCTTCTGCAATCTTTTGGTTCATACACATGTATTTGTTTTTTATTAACTTCTAGTTGATAAGTGATCCAGTTACTCTCAGTATTAGATTGTGTTAGGATTTTTACAGGCCCACTGTGAGAGAGAACATACCCATTGTGTATCTCCAACAAGGATCAACTTCATTCTAATTCAGGTACAGAAAACACAAGACAGGGAGGAGGTTCTACAGGGAGGTACCACCCATCACTGCTGCAATAACTTTGAGGTGGGGTCCTCAAAAGTTCAAAATGAACGGGTGAGCAAGTATTCAAGCTGTTTACAAGAGTTTGACCTACCTTATAACAATACCAAGCTTTTCCCTAGAAGAGTCAGAGAGATTATGTACTTTACAACTGCAAGCCATCATCCACCTATTAATGCACTGTTGACTAGAAAAAAAATGAGTCAGTTGATATTTCTGGTTGAAAAGGTAAAAGCTACTGTAGTTAGCTACACTAGAATAATAACAGCACAAACTCAACAATATAGCATTAATGACAACATCTCTTGGTGACTTCCATGACCCCACACTATATTAAGCAAACACATTCTTTATTTTATATCCCCATTGTGAGATGAGACAAATGCAGAGTAGAGGGAACTGTTCTCATACCCATTCCCTGTGAGACAAAGTTCTGGTGACATGCAGATTATCATTCAAAGTCTAGTTCTGCCATCAAATACTGGGAATTAAAATGGGAATTACATTTTTAATAGACCTGTTACAAGAACTCTGAAATATAACTATTATTACCACTATATCCCCATCAACTTAAACAAACCTCATTTCCCCAGAAATCTTATTAAAAATAAGAGCTGTGGAATATAAACATGGATGGACTTTTTGTTTTGGTAGGGTAAATGGACCACAGAGGTGTTGGATGTCAATATTCTCATGACTCCTCATGATTATTTCCAGAAGATTATTTCTCCATCTGTAAGAAAAAATTCCCCATTCTTCTTGATCTTTATAACACTCATGATAGACACACATAATATCTCTCCTGCATCTCACTGTTTTCAGCATTGGCCTCTTGCTTACATCCCTATATTCAACGAGGCTCCGATTCAGATCGCAGCCACTCTATCCTTCTGGAGGTTTGCCATTATCATGGAAGACTTCAGCATCTGTTTTCAAGACTCATCTGATGCTTAAGTCTTATGGTTTCAAAATGTTTCCAAATCCAGAAACTTTTATCTCCACTTATTTCAGCACCCACTCCCACAGTCACGCTGTAACCTATTACACAGAGACTGTTCTACTTACATAGACTTTGATAACATGATAGCCATGTTCTGACTTCAGCTGACCATTAATCCAGTTCTCTCTCTGTCATTGCTTCTAGCACATGTCCTCCCCTAGCTCATGGTAACTTCCACAATCCCTATCCTGTTCTTTTCTTTCAATCCATGTACCTTTTATAGCTCTAATTTGTTCAAGCAAGAGGCTAGGAGAGAATCTATACTATATTGACCAACAAAAGGACAACATCCAGAAAGTTCTCAGCATCTGAACACCTTGGACATTTACACTGTCTGCTTCAAAGTTAATTTTATACTACGAAGATTCTTTGGCCAATATATCAGGAACCAAGGTTGGCAGCAAAGAATCAAAGTATGGTGGTATTATAATGAATAATGACAGAGCAGCAGAGGATGCTAGGTAGTTACTAGGGTCAGTTCCTCTGCGTTATCTCAAACACAGGGTCACCATCCATCTACCTTCCATGTACACTTCTTAAAACTTTGTTTTGGATTTCGAACTCTCCTAAGCCAAAGTCCTACTAGAAACACAGTTTTAGCCTTGGGGGCTATAAGCCTCAGGTAAGCTTTCGACTGCCCCCCCGAATTTATGTGAAATGAACTTCAGCAGGGAAAAGACAAGAAGAAAGGTTGAATATGAAGTCAGGAGTTGGGGAGGTTTAGGTAGGATGGCACCAAAATAGTAAAACAAGCAAAGTCCTGGGAGGAAACTGGGAAGAAGCAGAGATCAGACAGAGTGAGAGAGATGCAAGGAATGCCAGTCGACCTATGTCTTTTTCTTTGTGTCTCTATATCTTCCCTGTTCAGTATATCTTAGCACTTATCACACAGTAGGAAGAATGCCTGTTTATTTATGCCTTTTCCACTGGAGAATGAAATCTAAGAATATATAAGTGATTAATTTTTAATCAGGATTTCTAGCAATTGATTTATGTGATTTGTCAAACAATACAAGCTGAAAGGATGGATGAACGAGATGAATGGATGAATGAGTGAATGAATGAATAACTGAGTGAATGTGGGATGAGATATCTGTATGAAACAATTTTGGGATCACACTTTTTTGGTATTTCCTGACAGGGCAACATCTTCACGGTCAAGTGTCACAAAGTCCAGTCCACGGTTTCTGGACTGCCTTAACTGGAACTTTGACTCTTAAACTGAATGGCTTTGGAATTTACTAACATCTTCATGCCTTCGTTTACTCACTTGTAAAATAGAAATGACAGAAATACTCAGAGATCAAAGAGAAAATGTATGCACAACATCTAATTTTGTACCTGGCACAAGTCAGAGCTTAAAATTTTGAGTTATTTTCATTCTTATAATTATATCCATCTCCACCCCCAGCACTACACAGAGTCTTGTAATGTTTCCTTGAGTGCTACTATTTAAAGACAGTGCTTCTTAATCTTCTGCTACATGTGACATGCTGCCTGGGCAGGCAAGTGATAAGAGCAAGGAATGAAGGAAACCATTCAACACTGAACACCCGCTGATGCCTGTGGTTAATTAGAGGAAGGAAGATGAACAGTGAGCAGAATGGGACTTTTGGGGAGAAAAAGTTGTAGGACCTTTTATGTGTGTAGAAATGCAGTTTATTTTTGGATTGGGCTGCCAGGTCTTTTACATAAAACAATCAAAGAAAAGAACTGTCAGCTGTGTTTATGAATATGAGCTTACTCTGGCTTTCACAGGACATAGGGAATTCAGTCCACTTCCCTCTGGTGGACTGAATTACAGACAGGCACATGATGTACTGGAAAAGGAACTGTTCTGGAAATCAGGAGGCCAAAGTCCCATATTAATCTCAGTCTGGGCTCTGTCATCTTGAGGGAGTTGCTTCCTTTCTTTGGATCCCAGTTTCCTCTTCTTCTGAATGGGAAGTTTGAGGTAGATGTTACTGTTTACTGTTCAACAAATAGTTACTGTGTGCCCACTGTATGCCTGGCATAGGGCTATGCCACTGTAGTACACTGTGGGTACATGTGTGAACTACACAGTGCTAAACCCTGACCTCGTGGAACTTAGTCAACAGGAGAGATACAAGCGATCTAGGTCAGTGGCAAAAGGAGTTTGAGTTCACGGGAAACTATCTGAAAGTTCAAAAGGCATGGAATAAAGAAGGTTGATTAAGAGAGTTCCAGGTTGAAGGGAATGCAAATTTGAAGGTGCCAAGTCAAGACTTAAAGGACCAGAAGCCCCAGAGAGTTGGGATAGACAGACTGGAGAGACTTGTGAAAAGAGGAGTCAGATTTTGAATGGTCTTTTAAAGAAATTTCTGACATTATACCTAAGTCAAAGGATGGACATTGGAGAGTTTTGAGCCAGACTGATGCTATTCGAGTTTATAAAAAAAAAAAGTCACTAGGGCTGGTGTGCATGATGACAAAAATGGAGGTAAGGAATACATTGTAGAGGTTCTGGATCTGATCAGGTGAAAGATGATGGTGGGCTGGATAAGGGCGGTAACTGGAATTAGAGCAAAAAGAAAGAAATCGAGAGAAAGGTGATGTAGTTTAGAAAGAGACTATGAGAAACTAAAGTGGAAGGAAAAGAGAGGGTGGGTTGAGAATATCCTAGAGGTGTTAGTAGGAGTGATGAAGTAGATATGGTACCATTTACAGATAGTGTAATGTCCTGGGCTTGTTCCAGTCTCATAGACAAAGGTGGAAATGATGGATTAGGATTTAAACATGTTTCAATCAGATGCCTGTAAGCCTTCTGATTGTAGCTGCTACACTGATTGCTCTATAGCCACCAGCATAAAAATAGCAAACGATCCCCAGAAGTGGATGAGAGGTAAAGAATCCTGTACAAGATCAACATAAATGCCAAATAGAGGAAAAAGGCTGATAAGGAATCTGGAAAATGGTATTCAGAGGAGTGGCTAACCAGGCTAATCAGAAAAGTATCTTATCAATGGAAAAATGCTTCAACGAAGGGAGCGCCCCCACTTTGCAAGATGCTGCTAAGGGTACAGTAGGTTTAGAGTTGAAGTTCCCTGTGCTGAGCAACTGCCTAGGTTAGTGTTAGTGACCTAGGCTAGCATTGTTTTATATGGGATTGTGGAAGAGGAAGGAAGATGATCCTTGGTTATGGAGACAGGCATGGGGGTAAGAAAATCCTAAGAGCAGCCATCTTTTACAACATTTTTGACTGTGAGAGGTGATAGTTGAAGGAACTAATAGGTAGAACGGATTTAATTTTAAGATGGGAGAGTTTGCGGTGGCACTATCCAACAGAAATAACATAAAAGGGATTTAGAATTTTTAGCTGCCACTTAAAAAAGAGAAAATTGGTGAATTTTATGTTTAGAGCTTTTATTTCACCTACTCTATCCCAAAGATGATCATTTCAACAAATGATTGAGATTCCTTACACTCTATTATTCATACGAAGTCTTTGAAGTCTAGTGTGCATTATACTTTTCAACTTAGACTAGCAGAATTTCAAGTACTTAATAACTGTGTTTGGCTAGTAGCTACTGTATTGATCAACACAAGTCTAGAGCACACTTACATGCTGATCAGAGGGAGTCATTGTGGAAGGCAGGGTTAATTATACAGGGTGAGGGAGAGTAATGGGTTGAGTGAAGTGTTAGAGGCCGTAGGAGGTGGAGGATTCTCTCATCACAGCTGGGGCATCTCTTTCCATTATGACATTATGAAGGGGGAAAAAGGGTCTGGATATAAGCAGTTTTGTGCTGGTAAAGTTATAAACAAACAAAAAATAAGCCCACTTTGTTGTGTTTTCCATTTCTGTGGTGTAAAGCTTCCAGTCCAGTCAGTTTCAAGCTACTGATGTGATGTCACCTTCTTACTTCTATCCAGTGGATTGGACAGAAAGCTTGACAAGACTGTTAGTTTCCACAATGTGTCTAGGATATAGGTGTAACCCATGTGTACTCTCAGGTGCTTTGAGCATGGTGAGTGCTCAATGATGCTGGGGTGAATGGAATCTTTTGAGGTCCATGTTCTCTGTGTCAACTCTTAGATGGCCTGACAAGAGAACACAAGATGAGAAATCAGCATTGCAAACTTGAGAGTGGAGGTATTGGAAGCGGTTATGTTAGAATTCCAGTGGAGTGACCTTGGAGCTAATATCTCTTGTTCCACTAATGAAATTTCCTCATTAATAAGAACTGGTCAATACAACACATCAACAAAGAGAATAACAAAAACCATGTGATCATATCAATAGATGCAGAGAAAGCATTTGATAAAGTCCAGCATCCATTCATGATAAAAGCCCTTGAAAAAATGGAGATTAAAGGAACATATCTCAACATAATAAAAGCAACCTATGACAAGCCTACAGTAAACACCATCCTAATGGGGAAAAACTAAAAATCATTCTAATTAAGATCTGGAACAAGGCAAGGATGTCCACTCTCCCCACTACTTTTTAGCATTGTACTAGAAGTTTTAGCTAGGGCAATAAGGCAAGAGAAAGACATAAAAGGGATACAAAAAGGAAAAGAGGAACTGAAGTCATCATTATATGCAGATGACATGATTCTCTATATAGAGAACCCCAAAAAATTCACAGAAAAACTACTTGAAATAATAAACCAGTTCAGTAAGGTAGCAGGTAGCAGAATACAAAATCAATACACAGAAATCGGTAGCTTTCTTATATGCAAAAAGCCAAGGAGAAAGAAGAAATTATTAAAAAAGCCATCCCATTTACCATTGCACCAAAAACAATTAAATACCTGGGAATAAACTATAAAACATGTGAAAGATCTGTACAAATAAAACTTTAAAATGCTGCTAAAAGAGATAGAAGAAGTCATAAGGAAATGGAAAGACATTCCCTGCTCATGGATTGGAAGAATTAACATCATCAAAATGATCATCCTTCCAAAAGCAATCTACAGATTCAATGCAATCCCTATAAAAATTCCAATGACATTCTTTAAAGAGATAGAAAAAAAATTACGGAATCTCATATGGAATAACAAAAGACATCAAGTATCAAAAAGCCTCCTGGCCAAAAATAGAGAGAATGAAGGTCTAACTATTCCATACTTCAAGTTATACTACAAAGCCATAATAATTAAACAGCATAGTACTGGTGTAACAACAATCAGACCAATGGTACAGAGTTGAGTGCCCGGAAATAAAACCAGACATATATAGTCAACTAATCTTTGACAAAGGAGGGAAAAACTTACATTGGAACAAAGACAGCCTCTTCAATAAATTGTACTGGGAAAATTGGACTAAGACCTGCCCAAAAAAAAAAAAAAATAGACCAAGACAGCATCCTCACACCTTGTACAAAAGCCAACTCAAAATGGATAACAGACTTAAATAACAGACTCAAAATGGATAACAGACTTAGACCTGAAACCATAACAAACATAGAAGAAAACTTGGGAAAACCCTCCATGAAGTACAATTCAGGAATCCCTTTCTAGAAAAATCTACAGATGGCAAAAATAAAAAAAAATGAAGGAAAACACAAACAGATGAAACTACATCAAACTAAAAGGCTTCTGTACAGCAAAAGAGACAACAGAAAAAACTCAAAGAAGTCCAACCGAATGGGAAAAAACTTTTGCCTTCCACAAGAGTGATAAGGGTTTAATAACGAAGATCCACAAGGAACTCACGCAATTAAACAAAAACAAAACAAGAAGCCCAATCAAAAAATGGGGAGAACTAAAAAGACACTTCTCCAAGTAAATGTAAATGACAAACAGGCACATGAAAAATTGCTCAATGTCACTAGCAATAAGGGAAATGCAAATCAAAACCACAATGAGATATGACCTTACACCAATAAGAATGACCCCATCCAAAAAAAAAAAAAAAAAAAAAAAAAAAAAAAAAAAAAGGCAACAACAAGTGCTGGTGAGGATGTGGAGAGAAGGGACCACTCTTATACCTTAATGCTTGTACAAAGGGACACCTGTGCTCGGATGTTTATTGCAGCACTATTTACAATTGCAAGGACATGGAAGCAACCGAAATGTCCCAAAATGGATGACTGGATGAAAAAGATGTGGTATATATACACAATAGAATATTTCTCATCAATTAAAAGTGATAAATTGGATGAGTTTATGATAACATGGATGGGCTTAGAAGAAATCATATTAGCAGAAACAAGTCAAAAAGAAAAAGACAGAAACCAAATGGGTTTCACTATTATATGGGACATGGGAAAGATAAACAAAAAGCCATGAAGAAAAGTAAGAACTGGTTAACACCACATGGATAGTTATGAGCACTCAGCAAGACCAAGGATGCCAATCTCCTGGCACATTTAAGGGCACAGCCCAAGCCTGTTCCTGCAACTGTTCTGTTCTCTGAGTCAATCGTTTCTACCAATTCCCAGAATTATTGCCTTTTTTCTGATGCTGTATTCCAGGCACAGGAGACAGTAGTGGTTTTCTGACAGCTTCCCAATCATTGTCACTTGAGGAGTTTTTCTTGTTTTGATCACTTTTGGGTCTTGGTTTGGACCTTGATGACCTGAAGTGACCATTCATTGGAGACTCTGGTATTTTAGATAGTGGCTTTGCCCCCATTTTTAAACAAACAAGATTGAAAGCTTTTGTTACCCTTAATTCCAACTCTTGTTTGCCATCTGGTGCCCGGTTTGGCTGCATCTGTGTTTGCTTAATGGCTTTAGGCGAAGGCCGGGTTTACATATGTGAAGGAGAAGAAGGCCTTGCTGATTTCTTCCATATGTTCATTTATTCACATATTACGATTCTCATAATCTCACCAGCACAGATTCTTCCAGCGATAATCCTTACATATATCTCTGGAGACCCGCTTCTTTGTGTGTTCAGCTGTGTATTTCTGGGAGATTTCTACAATGTCCATCACCTTTAGCATAGCTCAGTAAGGATGTCAGATGGGTACACAATTAAAGTTCTTGAAGGTTCTTCTTTGAAGAGAGGCATGTTTCTCTATTTTAGAGGCAGCATATTTAGTTTGGATGATTCTATGGAAAGAGTCAGAAGACCTGGGTTCTGGGTCCTTCTATCCACTTATAAATAATGTGAATTCAGACAAGTTCTATATTCACTCTGGTCCTCAGTATGCTCATCACAGACCAGAAGGTTTATTTTGGATTTACTGACATCTGAGAACCTCAATTGCCCAGTTTTCCACCTACTACTTCCTCCTCTTCCTTTGTTATGGGTTCTTGGTTCTTGCATTACTGTATGGTATCCCACTGGGCTCTTCCCCTCTCCTTGATCCTGAGCAGAGGTTTGTATGGGGGAGTATTCAAGGAAGTCACAGTCATGAATGAAAGAGGATGAGCTGTTTCTTGCTTTGTGAAAAATCATTCTGATTTTTTTTTCTGTAGTGTACTTGGGACCCAGCTTTATGTGACTGCCCTCTTAACTAATTGGTGGCTCTGAGCAGGTTTCTTAAATTCCCCATCTTAACTTCCTTCCTTCTCAGTATTTGCCCACTAATGCATGGTTAATGGGCAAATACTGGCTAACTCCATGGTGTTCTGCATGAGAAAAGAACTCATACATGTAGGTCACCTCTGTGCACAGTGGTGCTGAGATGCCTCCGAGGCAGAAGCTGAGGGTACTGAGAGAAGGTCATAAAAATCAGCTGGTGTGATACCCAGAGCTACAATCTGGGATTCTGGACCCCTGGTTGCAGGTCTTTCTCATGAGCTGAAGAGAAGTGGGGGGAAAAATGGTGAGCTGGGTAGGATGTAATAGGGACCAGGGGTTGGCTAAGGTAGAGAGGTGGCTATAATCCTTGCCCCAGTGGACTGGGAACTGGATGGAAGAACCTCTAGGGGGCCAGGAATGTATACGGAGAAGGGGTGAGGCAGGGAATGAGTGGAGGGTTTTCTGAAAGTCCTCAAATCACTCTGGGAGATTCTCTCCCTCCCTCTACTCCCTCCCACCCCTCACCGTCCGCAGTCAACTCAAAAGAACAAAAATTCTTTGAATAAATGTTTTTGGAAATGGCCAAACAGAAAGGTAAGCCTGAGTTGCAGGGTTTGGGTAGGCAAGCTTTGTTAGTCAATTTGTAGTAGTCAAATTAATCTCTCCCAGGTAACCAAGAAATGGTGTATCAGGTTAGACACAAGGCAGAATAAGACATTACCTTGTTCCCAGCCCCACCTGGGCCCTCTACTTGGCAGCACAAGGACAAGCAGTATGGCAAGGCAGCCTTAGAGAACTGTTTCTTTATTAGAGCCGCTTGTTGTCAGAGAGCAGCCAGAGCCTGAGAAGTGACCCAGGCACTTTGTACAGCTGGCATGGGGAGGCAAGGGAGCCAGTTGGCAGTCTGAAGCCGCCACTGCCTCAGAACTCTGCAGTCTTCTTTCATAGCCCCTGCCTGGCTGTGCTGTCACATTAACCTGGCCCGGCTATTGCAGAGATCCAGGGGGTGATGAGGATGGTGCTGATGGGTTAGAGAGATGCATAGACATGAGAGGGGCTCAGGTTGTTCGGGTGGTGGATGTGATGAAGGGTGTTAGATGGAAAGAGTTAATAAGAAAACGCTCAGATTTCTGAGCACAGGCACCTTCCTCCACGTAGGAAGAGGCAAAGTGAGGCTTAATACCCTGTTTGCTCAGAGCCCACCCCCACGTTTTTATATCTGAAAGTACTGATTGAGGGCCATTCAGGTCTGGCTCCTGAGAACAAAAGCAGCAAGAAAAGAACAAGAGAAATAATGTTGCAGAGATTCATCACAGACCTGGCCCAGGCTTACATCAGCCAGTCATGTGGGTTTTAAGCTATTATTCAGTAAGAAATGAATTTGTCCTCATAAGTGCTACAAGATCTGGCACTTACACCTGAGATGTGAAGGCACTTTTCTTTTTTCCTTTTTAAGAAAGCAGTAAAGCCCTGGACAACTTGAGGGTAGAACTGCAACCTCTGCACACCATGTCTGTGGCTCAGATAACATGTCTGTGGCTCAGACCTCTTTATGGAGCTATCTCCTAACTTCCTTAAGGTGGTGAGGAGGAGATGGAAAGACAGAGAAATATGTGTCAAGTCAGAGACCTTAGGCCATGGGAAAATACTAGGGAACTTATGCACAGGCTTCTTGGCTGCTTTGAACAATATAAACTGTCATCTGGGGTGCCTGATGGGAAGGGGTGTCTACCAGGAGTATGTGTAGGATTTGGAAAGGGAATCAGGGATAAGACCAGTGGATTTTCAAGGCTGCCATGGAGGTAGAAAAGCTCACTTAAATCAGAAACTGGAAGGAAATGTTCTCTAGCTCCCATTTTCTTGTTCATACCCATCCCTCCTTACTATTCATGAAACTAGGTCTTCTATCATTGTGGAAGAGCTGGAAATGCAAATAAGAGTCATCTCATTCAATCAACTCATTGAGCACTCATTAGTAATAACAGCTGATATTTATTTGGTACCCTAGGTATTTGACAAGATGTTAAGCATATTCTACCTTATCTCATTAAAGATGGGAATTGTTATTCCAGTGACCAAAACATGGGTATTATCATAAATACCCTTGGTTTACAAGGAAGAAAAGAAGAGGTGAGCAGAGTTTAAGTAATTCCCCCCATGGAACCACCATTCCTAGGAAGAGAAGGCATCTGGGAACTGATATTTGAGAATGATGGGTCCTGGACCCATCTTGGGCCAGAAACTATTTGTACTTGGGTGTAGACTTAGGGTTATTTTTAGCACTGCGTCATCATTAAGCTCTCCATACATAAGATTTTACCTTATTCTTTGGCTTATCTATTTTGTTTTTGGTATATTTCTACATTGCTAGATAAATGTGACTCTGAAAATATCTCTATGACCTGAGCTGTCACTTTTATTTTGAAATGGGAGCAAGTGGGTTAGGAAGTTCATTAAAGCAAAGATATATTTTGTTCAAGCACTGTGGAGTTAGCAGCCCTGCAGTAGGCCACTTCAAGCCTGTTCATTAAACAAGACTGTAATCCTTTGTAAAACAGTCTAGATACCCTGCTGGATCATGCCTACCTTTTCCATCCTTTCAAAACTTTTTTTGTATTTTCCCCCTAAATATAAAACAAAGTTCCAGGCAGCCTTCCTGGGTGGTCTACCCATGAAAGTTCTCAGGTCCATTTGAGAGGAGGGTCATGGAGAGGGTGACTGCATGCTGGATGCTATACCAAAGAGGGGGTCTGCATAACCTGTATGGTGGGCAGTTCACCAGGGTCTGTACACTCTGACGTCACTGCTGGTCAGGGGCAGAGACCAGCAGAATGGCTTAGAACTTAATATGAGAGGGAGCTGGCAGCAACGAGGTCAGATAAAGTCTGCATACCCCAAAATTCTGCCATGATATAGCTTAAAAGTTCTACAGTATTGGGAGTAGAGCCTCAAAGAAGAGGATCCCCAGTGAACAGGTAACACTAAAAAGCTTGCCTATTTCTATGAATCAGTGCCCAGCATTTTACCCTACAAGAGAGTTTCATCAGGACAAATCTTATGAAGATGAATTATTCACACATTCACTGTGTTAGCATGAAGAGATAAGCAGAACTGTCATTATATGTGGGGGGGAAGGTGGTTTGCATTTTCCAAGTCCTTTCTAGTTCCAGTGGAAGGTGAGATGAGAACAGCAGAGTGAATACTGTAGTAGTCTAGGTGAGAATACCAGTGATTTGTATGAAATAACTGTTAAGAGAGATATTTCCATAAAAGAGGGAGGTACCATGTTCCTTGTTCCACTTAACTAGGGGGTGGAACTGAGCAGTCAGGTGAAGCTGACAGGGAAGGCAGGTGGGCTCTGGGGGAAGAAGAGCTCTCGTTCCTGCAGTCCAACTTGCATCCTGGTACTGCTGGGAAGGACACATAGAGTGAGACACATGGAGGAGTGTGGAATGTGGAAGCACGTAGAGATGGAGCTTCAGATAAGAGGAACACCTCCTATCTACCTGCTTCCATGTTCCACAGAGGAGAGACAGAGACACTTGAAAAAAAAAAACATGTGGGTGAGAGACAGGTGGGGAAGCCAACAAAGGCAGTCATTGTCTTGATGCGGTGTCTCCTTTTGTCCCAGATTTCTGGATCCTAGTTCCAAAGACCTTTCTTATAGTTCCCTGCCATTAAGTGCTATAGACTAGTGGCCAGCTCTCAGGCCTCAGTAGTCCTATCTCCTACTGACCCTGCTTGATTGGCATTTTTCCTACAAAGGGACATGTATTCTGAGTATTTTATTTGGAGTATCTTCTCTTCATTCTCTCAATGCACGCAAGTTCTATCAGAGTTTGTTCACACTAAGAGGCTGCCTTTGTATGGAGGATGGCTGGAACCCCTTTTAGATTGTGCAAGTTTGGGGATCCCCATGTAGCAGGTGTTCACACACTAACGTAACTGATTAAATAACTGACCGACCTGCTGAACTTAGTGTTTCCACCTCTTTCTTCTCATCTCTTTATCTTCCTCTGACTATCCAATGTCCAGAACTCTACCCCTTTGGCAGAAAGGGGAGGACACAGCAATAAAGCCCTCACCCCGGCACAGATTGCCCTGCACCGATTTTGGCATTCCTTCATCTTCTCGAGGCACCCTTCCTGTCTCCCAGACTCAGGATCATCCTCTTCCCTGCCTGCATGCTGAAAGGGAGCAGCTGCTGGTATCTAGAACAACTCCCAGCTGTTCTCCCAACTTTTCTCAAGTGTTTCTTAGTGTCAATGCCTCTAATTAGTTAAAATAGGAAGGGGGTGGTAAATAGAGAGCAAACGAGAGGCCTAATTTTAGCTGTAGCCAAAAGGACTTTCCCCTAAATACACTGTGATCTCAAAATACTTAGCTAAGCGCATATGGACACGGCAGCAAGAGGATTTAAAGAGCTACAGAAGGAACATTCAAAGGCTAAACAGGATGGTCCTGCCTTCCTGTACAACTGGACGGGAGAGGAAGGCCATGAAAACAGGCTGTATGCAGAGTACTGGGGGCCAGGCACTGTGCTGGGCACTTGGGCATCACCTTAGGGGTTCATTTATACCTCATTGCCTGAAGATGAGGCAGGGACCAGGATTACTCTCCTTTTACAGATAAGGAAACTGAGGCTGGGTGAATTCTAATTACTTTGTCCAAGAAAAGAAAGCTAACTGGAGAAATATAACTTAAATCTGGGTCTGAATTCTAATTACTTTGTCCAAGAAAAGAAAGCTAACTGGAGAAATATAACTTAAATCTGGGTCTCTCTGACTTCATGGTGACTAGCAAGGGAAAGATGGGGTCAGAAACCAAGGACAATGGAGTACTGGGCAGACAACTTTAGCAGGGCAGAGGATCAGAGCAAAATCCCAGGGGAGACTGACTTTCAGAACTCTCCATGGCGTCACTTAGGAACCACCACAAATCACTCAGGGTCTCCCTCTTCTCCAACCCTGAATCCCCCCTGGCTCCTACAAGATGTGCTGGAGGGAGGACCAGGCTGTCACTAACAATTTACAGGTAGATAAATCATTGGATGTATGCAAAAAAAAGAAAGAAAGAAAAAAAAAAACCCACTGCTTTTTTGCAGTCAAAGAAGATGCACTGTTTGGCAAAAGCATCTGAATTGGCTGATCCTACTGCCTTCTTAAGGTTATGGTGGAATCTGGGCTCCTTCAGAAAACGGGCCACCTGGTAGGACTCATCACGTCAGTTTCCTTCATCTGAGTTCAAGCTTAAAAGGCCCCTTCACTGGGAAGCTTCCCAGTGAGGTTTTCCACGCACATCTGGAGGCTTTCCACAATAGGCCTTTGAAGAGTCCTGAAGTATTCCCGGAAAGTCCGCCTCACTCGGCTGAGGTTTAAAGAGCAGAAGCCCACATTTATTTTTCTTTCCCGCCTTCTTTGACAACCCCCTCCTTTCCCCTTTCCCCCCACAGTGGTTTGTGGGCATTTGCAAAGCAGCCCTGATTTTCAGTTCACTGCTTCTAGGACTGTAATCTTAAAGAGAAACAATAATGATGCAAATTCAAAGGGAGAGAGGCTATCACAAAGGTCCATTTATGTGTCTGATGCCTCCTCCAGACCACGAGTGATGCGTTAGTCATCTTCATAGCAGAAAGAAAGAAAATGGACTTTGGACTCAAATGGACTTTAGCTTCATCACTCAGTACTGGTGACATTCTGTCGAGTCATTTAAACTTTCTGTGAAATGAGTTAACAGAGCATGCCTTGTGTGGAGAACTAAATGTTACATGAGGTCGGATGAGTAAGCTGCCTTACACACTGTTTGATAAGGGCTCTGCCAGGTTTATGCTAGCCCCTCTCCCATGGTCACTCTCCTTCAGATATGCTGACAGCTGTTCATTATTTGTAACCACTCACTAATGGTTTCCTTTTTGCAGTTTTACCTCCCTGTTGCTTAGTCTACTTTAGATACGATGCTTCAATATCTTTTATCCATTAATTCATAGTTTATTACTATTTTCATTTTAAGTATATGTTCAACATGCCCCTTACCAATAATTATAGGCTTATGGGGCCCTTCTTTTTCACCTACCAGGTACAGTGTCAGCTGTATCAAGGTTCTTGGTGACTAGCAAATGATTATTTATTGAGCACCTACAATGAGTATCGTACTACTTTAGCTATTGAAGAAATAACAGGGAAGATACCCCTACTTTCACCCTGCATCCTAGTAGAGTGAAGTCAAAACACGTTAAATAAATACAAGGAGAAATTCCAGTTATAGCACCAACATCAAGAGAACCTTGAACTCACTACTCCCATCCTTTAAAGAGAAAAGCTAACACACTGAAATTGATTTTTTTTTTAAACACAGTAGGATAACTGAGGCAACAGGCTAAATCACCATCCAAAAATCTGGAAAAGAGGAGAATGCAGACTGTGACAACTGATATCTTAGGCAGAGTATAAGTTACTGGAGCCATAAAATGGTAAGTATATGTACATGACAATTTGTTATTCTTAACTGACTTACAAAGTAATTGTTTAAAGTAATACCAACACTTTGGTTGATTATAGTATATGAATAAGGAAAGCTAATGACAATAATGTCAAAAAGTACAGAAAAGAGGCATCAAAAATACTGTTAAAAGTTTCTTTCACTATGTAAGTATAGTGTTATTATAAGCTGGGCTTAAGTTAAATATGTATATATCAAAGTCAATGATAAAAAAATAAATTATTACTTGAAAAGCACAATTGATAGACTAACAAAGGAGGCCAAATGGAATCATATATAAAAAGCCTATTATAAACCACAGAAGACAGAAGTCAAAAGAAAACAGAATAAGTGCAACAAACAGAAAATGGTTACAAGCATGGTAGCTATTAATCAAACTATATTAATAATTATTTTAAATGTGAATGGCTTCAATATGCCAAATAATAGAGATTGTCAGATTATGGATAAAAAGACAAGATCTAGCTAATACGGTCCACAAGAAACCTGCCTCTAAAGACTGAGGTGAAATGTAAAGGGAAGGTAACATAAACCATTCTCAAACTAGTCAAAAGAAAGCTGCTGGAACTATATTAACTTCAGTAAAAATGCCATCAGGAACACAGAGGAATATTATGTAAAGATAAATGAGAGATTATAAAAAAAGATAAACTGTTCGAAAGATAAAACAATCTCAATGTGTATGCAACTAACAATAGAATATAAAAATAAATGAGACAAAAACTGATAGGAGAAACAGACAAACCTAGAGATTTCAATAGCTCTCTTTCAGCAACTGATAGCTGAAAAAAGAGACAACAAACTAGTAAGATTACAATAGACCTAAGTAGCACTTTCATTCAACTTGATCCAGTTGATATTTAATGAGACCACCACAATAGTAGCAAAATGCAAATTTTTCTCAAGCTCACAAGAAACATTTACCAAGACTGACTTCATTTTAGGCATTTCAACAAATTTAAACAATATAATCATACAAAGTATGTTCTTAGACCACAGTGGAATTAAACTGGAAGTCAGTAACAGCAAATCCCTCACTATTTGAAGCTTAAGCCACACACTTGTAAATAACACATGAATCTAAAAAGAACTCTCAAGAGAAGTTAAAAAAATATTTTGAACTTTGAAAACACAGTGCATCAAAATTTGTGGGATGTATCAAAAGCATGTTTAGAAGGAAAATTATAGCAGGAGTGCACATATAAGAAAAAAGGAATTATATTAAATTAATAAATAAGTTTCTACCTTATGAAACTAGAAAAAGAGGAACAATTTATGCCTTAAACAAACAGAAGAAAATAAATAATAAAAAATATGAGCAGAAATTCATAAACTGGAACATAAGAACATTATTTACCTGTTCTTTGGAAAGATCAATAAAATCAGCAAGCATTTAGCCAGGCTGGCAAAGAAAAAAAAATAAGAAGACATAAATTACTAATATCAGAAATTAAAGACAGGGCACCACTACTGATCCCCTGGACATTGTAAGAAAATGAGAAAGTCCTGTGAACAACTGTATGCCTGTAAGACTTCTTAATGAGATGTCTGTAAGACTTCTTAATGAGATGTCCATGTGGGCATAGAATCATCTATAGGATTCTTTTATGAATATTTCTTTGGACAATAGACTATTTCCATGAAAGATGAAAGAATGGACTACTGGAAGAGGCAAACACCATATCTACCTAACATCACACAAGGAAATACATATCATCAGACTAAAGTTAACTCCATTTTAAAATTGAATCAATAATAACTTTCCAAAAAAAATCCCAAAGGTCTAGATGGTTATTAACTAGTGGATTCTACCAAATATTCAAGGAAGAAATGATAGCAATTCTTCACTCGCTCCTCCAAATAGAAGCAGTGGAAAGAAACCCTAACTCATTATGAGGCCAGTCTTACTCTAACACCAAAACCAGACGGAGATACAACACAGGAAAACAAAATAAGTCAAACCTCATAAACATAGATGCAAAATCCTCATGTATTAGTAAATTAAGTCCAACAATATATACAAATAATGACACAACATAACTGAATGTGACTTATTCCACATATGCAAGGCTGGCTCAACATTCAAAAATCAAAGTAATTCACAGCAACAAGTTAAAAAATATCTTTTATTAAGAGTCATAAAAATATTTAATAAAATCTAACACCTATTTATGAATAAAAGCTCTCAGCACATTGGGATTATAGATTAATTTCCTCAACCTGTAGAGAACATTTAGAAAAAACTAGAACTTTTCCCCCTTAAGATTTGAGAATAAGGCAAAGATGCTCCTGCTCATGATTATAGCAATATATAGATTAGAAAGGAAGAAACAAAACTATCTCTATTTTTTTTTTGAGACTAGGTCTTGCTGGGTTTTTTTTTTGTTTGTTTGTTTGTTTGTTTGTTTGTTTTTTGCCTGTGGAACCGCAGGCTCATGTTGCCCGGGGTACCACAAACTCAAGTGATCCCTAGCCTCAGTTTCCCAGATAGCTGGGATTACAGGCATGCACCACCACACCCAGCTATATTATTTTGGAACTAGGTCTCGCTATGTGCCCCTGGCGGAACTCGAACTGTGATCCCTGGCTCCGGATGCAACTTCCTAGGCTGCCGCTTACAGGCATGCACCACCATGCCCGGCCACTATCTCTATTCTTAGAAGACATAACAACCAATGTATAAAACCCCAAAGAACCAAAAATTAAACAAAACAGTTTCTGGAACTATTAAAGGAGAAGGATGAAGTTTCTTATTTGTATAACAGGATGCTATATATAAAAATCAATTGTTTTCCAATATATATACCAACAGAAAATTTTAATTTGAAAGCAAACCATTTAAATTTGCATTCTACAAACTCCAAAATAATTAGGAATAAGTTCAAAAAAAATGTGCAGAATTTACGTATGTAACATCACAAAACTGTGATGAACGAAATCAAAGAACAGCCAAATAAATGGAGAGAGATTTTGAGTTTTGGGCCAGAGATTCAATATTAATATGATACATTTCCCCAAATACACACAAGCCCAAACCAAGTTTCGAAAGCTATTTTGCAAAGATCAACAAAGTAATTATAAAATCTAAATAGAAAGGTAGAAGATCTAGACCATTCAATATAATATAAAGAAAAAAAGTCAGAATTGAGATGGGGCTCAACTTCATGACTTAGTACAAAACTAAAATCAAAGACAATGTGATACTGGTGAAAAAATAGTAAAATAGAAGAACAAAAAGGAAGGCAAACTAATAAATAAACCCACAAAACTTATCACTGACAGAGAAGCAAAAGCTATTCAAAAGATAAAGATAGTCTTCAATAAATGGCATTGGAATTATTTGATAGCCAAATGCTAAAGGAATACCTTCTGTAAAAATTAACTCAAGATGGACCAAAGATTTACATGCAAGATACAAAGTCACAAATCTTCTAGAAGAAAAAGTAGGGAAAAAAACAATAAAGTGTTATGGGATTTGGTGACACATTTATCAACACAACCACAAAAGAACAATTAATGGAAGAAAAAACTGATACATTGGATTATAACACTTAAAAACTGCTGTAAGAAAACGAAAAGACAAGCCACAGACTTGGAAGAGATATTTGTAAAACACATTTCTTATAAAGATATGTCTTCAAAATATATAAAGGATGCTAAAATTTCAATGATAATTAAACAGACAACCAAAAAACAAAACAAAACAGGGAAAGATATCAACAAATAGTTTGGCACAGAAGATATACGATGGCAAATAAACATAGGAAAAGATGGTCAACATTAGTTGCTAGTTAGAAACTGCAAATTAAAGCATGATATACTACTACATGCCTATTGGAATAGCCAAAACACAAAAACTTGACTATATCAAATGTTGACAAAGATGTGGTGGAGATACAACTTCCATGGTAACACTCATTCTCTGCTGGTAGGAATACAGACTACAACTGCTTTGGAAGATAGGCAGTTTTTAACAAAGCTAAACACAGTTCTATACAACCCAGCAGATATGCTTTTGGGTTTTAGCCCATCTGATTTGAATAATCACATCCATATAAAATCCAGCTTATGAATCCTTATTCATAATCATGAAAAACTGGAGGCAACCAAGATATCCTATAGTAGGTGAATGGCTAAAGAAATGCACAGCTACAGACGACTGGTTGAAAAAAATGTGGTATTTATACACAATGGAATACTACTCATCAATTAAGAATGACAAATTAGACGACTTCTTGAAAGCATGGATGTACTTAGAAGGAATCATACTAGCAGAAACAAGTCAAAAAGAGAAAGACAGAAGTCAAATGGTCTCACTAATATATAGGACATATTGAAGGAAAAAAAAAGTAAATAAAAGCCATGAGGAAAAGACAAAACAGGCTGAGCACCAAACTGAAGCACACAACAATGGACAGAAGGGAAGGGGGGAGGGGGGAGGGAGGAGGGGGCAAATCCCTGGGATTGCAAAGATGTGAAATTTACATATAAATAAAAAAAATTAAAAAAAAAGAAATGCACAGCTATACAACACAACACTATAGAGCAATAAAAATAAATGAATTACCATGCCCCTAAAAGAATGTCAAATGCAAGACTACTAAATGAAGGAAATCAGTCTGAAAAGGTAATGTGGGAATATCACAACATGGAATACTGGAATATTAAAAGATTTTAATTATGTGACATTCCGGAAAAGATAAAAATATTAGCACAATAAATAGATCAGTGGCTGCCAAGAGCCCAGAAAGAGGGGAAGGAGGATTAAGTATGTGAAGCACAGGGAATTTTCCTTTTAGGGTGGTAAAGCAATTTTGCATAGTACTGTAATTGCGTGTACATGACATGCATTTGTGAAAATTATTGAGTGTTACAGCACAAAGTGCAAGTCAAAGAAATAATTGAGGAGGTGGGGAAATCTTATGATGATGGAATGTAATATTTGACAAACAATGTAACTGTATTACTGAAGATTTATGGGTGATAAAGGTGCTAACCTAAGTAACTTTGGAAATGAATAGAGTTTATAAAACTAAAGGGAAAAGAAACTGTACATAAGTGTTATCCTTTATCTGGTAAAACTATATCCCACAGGGATATGAGGTAAGAGTTCCAATATTTTTCATACTGGTATTTGGAATCAAGCACTGAAGAAAAGCTATAGTGGATAGTAGAAACAGACTTCTCACTACTGGAACTTCACAAATAAGCAAGGGAAGGAGGCTAGAATGACCCACATGGTGACAGAGTACAGTGGAGACAGAGTCTGAACTCATGTTGATCACCATATAGAGATAGGTTATTACTACACAAATATTTATAGATATGGGAATATATATGGATGCACACATATGTCTTTGCACTGCCAGCTGGGAGAGCCCAGAAGCAACAACAGTTCACTAGCACTTAGTGACCAGTAATCATGAAAAACTGGAGGCAACCAAGATATCCTATAGTAGGTGAATGGTTCCTATAGTACTTATATAGTAGATGGAACCTATAGTAGGTTCCAAAACCATTCTCCAGTTAAAAAAAAAATCAGGAGTTGGAGATGTGGGCTGGAATAGGAAATATGGATGAGCCTGAAAGTGAGCAAGCAGTTGAATTAAAAAAAAAAAAAACCATTAAAGTGCTCACTTCGGCAGCACATATGCTAAAACAATACCATTATGGGCTATGTGAGAGAGAGCAGAGTGGACCACAGAGCTCCCACAGGCCAATACTGGAACAATGAGCCACAAAACAAAGTAGTATTCAATTATAACCCAAAATAAAAAGTGAATATTTATGTGTCCACTCTTATAAAGAAATCAGTTAATGAAGAATTAAAAAAGTGAGAGACAAGTTTCTCATGCAAAATAATTCTAAATTTATGTAGCTATTTCACCCCTGAGGAAGTAGAACATAAATTCCTGTCCTTAAGTGTGAGCTGCACATCTTGACTTTCTTTCCAGGAGAGTAGTAGAACATGGGAAAGCAGTGTAACTGGGCAGCAGAAGATCTCAACAAACACTTCCTCCACCGGGTGAACTAGGTCCCTGGCAGCAGTCTGAGCCATGCTGACTGTACATGTCCCTGACATGCTATGGTGAGAACTTTCTTCTCTCTGGTCTTACTTCCCCAAACCTTAACTTCATTCTAACCACATGAAAAACATCAGACAAGGCCCAAGAGAGGAATGTTGTATAAGACAGCTGCCAGTCCTCCTCAAAATTGTCAAGATCATAAAAACAGATAGAGGCACCTAATGACAAATGATGGTCAAATGTGATGGAAATTTGGATGGGGTCCATGATCAGAAAAAGGACACTACATAAAAACTAAGAAATCTGAATCAAGCATGGACTTTAGGTAGTAATAATATATTAGTGGTGGTCCTTAGTTACTACAAATGTACCAAACTAAAGTAAGATGTTAACTGTAAGGGAAGCCATAACATAAGGGTTATGAAAACTCTATATATCTCTACCATTTCCTATAAAGACAAAACTGTTCTAAAATGAGGTCTTATTTTAATAAACAAATGTTAAAACAATCCATGTCTATGTAGAACACGCACATTACTTCAGGTGGTGACAAGGACTAGGGGAAAATGTCCAATACGGTGAGGGGACAGAGAATGATGTGAATGGAGCAGCCAGATCATGCAGGGGAACAGGAATAGGATGATTTTGATAAAATATTTGACCAGGAACCTAAAGGTGCTGAGAAAGTGAACCAGGTACATATCTAGGAGACGAAGGCTCTATGTAGAGGGCATTCTAAGTGTGGACACCCTAAGGTGGGCATTTGTTCAGAGAGCAGAGAGGCCAGTACAGTTGATCAGGAAATGGACAGTAGGCTGAATGGATACTGTTGGTCATGATAAGGACAGAATACATGAATCAGTAAATGAGAGGAATGGAAATCCTTCATCTTGAAATTTATTCTACATACTCTAGTCTTCAAAATTGTTTTAAGGAAATACTGCAAAATATATCTTCTCCCCCAAACACACAAATATCCTATCATAACCATACAAAATCTCAGCCTGCAACTGTTCTAAAAAGACCCTCTAATCCTGAAGAAATAGTTTAAAGCATGTCATCTTTCCTAAACAGAACTTGAGACTGTTTCTCAACAGGCAAAGTCAGATGAAGGCTTGAGGCCAACTTTTCACATAACTCAATTTTTCAAAAAAGTTACATATGCCTGAAATCTTTAGATAATGGAAAGAAAAGTGGATTTTCCTCTCTTTGTTATTAAAGTAATTGGCTCAAACTCTCATTTCATTTTGTACATGTAGGCACAACTCAGAGTCTGTAATTAGTTTCAAACCACCAAAGTAGAAACAGAATAAAACCTCAACTAACTGAAGGACTTTTTTTCCTTGACATATTTGGCTTCCAATGGCTAGAGGCATAAGGCATGATTCCAAAAGGCAAGCTCATGATTGGGACTTGTATTAAAACAAGACAAAAAACTTGCAAAGTATGCCTTGGGTGAATCTGAAATGAAGTCTTTCCTCTGGCCTTGTCCTTAGCTAGCCATGCTCCTGTTGTGAGAGAAGGTATGCTGGGTGAAGATGCAATTACCAGTCTCCAGAAGCCAGCCCACAGGCTCAGCATCCACATACTTCTCTTCTTCAGAGACTTGAGCCAATAAGGATGGAACAAAAGATGCTCTTGTATGGCCTTCCCTTAATGAGAAAGGTACATGAGCAAAGGTATTCAAGGCTATGGAGTGAAATGAGGGTCTCCATTGGGACTTGATCTCACAATACTTTGACCTATTTCAGGGTAGTTGGTACTACACTCAATCACTGACCATCCCTCTGGGAAAGTTAACTTCTCTGAACCTGCTTCCTCAATTATAATGTATCCACCCTTGGGCCTGTGAAGATCAAATAGAATACTATGCCCAAAATGCCTGAAAAACTCTCTGGCCCATATTAACTGATCAGTGTGCATTGCTTCCTTTCAAAAATCACTTACACAGTCTGTAATTGGCCCTGATAAAGGTCTGGAAAGTAGTCGCCTTCTTATAAATATTTGTTGAATAAATCCTGAATGAAATATCTCCAGGGAGTCTTCAGAGACATTTTATGTGATGATACTTAATATAATGAGCATCTATGGAGCACTCACAGCCTGACTGGCTACTCTGAAGCATGAATTTACCATTTCAGTGAATTCTTACAACTACAGAATAGGGTAGGCTACTATAAGCTCCTCTTTTTTTTCTTAATTAAAAAATTATATATATATATATATATATATTTCACATCTTTGTATTCCCCGGGGTTCATCCACCACCTCCCCACCCTGACGGCTCCCACCCATCCCCCCTTCCCCCCACAGTTGTGTACTTTAGTTTGGTTGTTAGCTTGCTTTGACTTTCCACCTCCTCTTTCTAAAGGAAGAACCAACACTGAACAATTTCCCTAGATTACATCTCTAGCAGGTGGCAAAACTGGATTTTGAACTCCTTTCTTCCTAATTCCAAGGCTATGCTCTTACCTGCTATAGAACTTTGTGAAAAATGTTGAGTATATTTTAAGAAAGGATATTGACTTCTTTTTAACAAAGTCTTATTATGGTGAAATCTTCTGATTGCTCCCTGGGTATGCTTCACCAGGTTGGGCTGGCAGCTATAAAACCAGAAAGGGATGGGACTGGTAATGTTGCCAAGATCTGTCCTGGAAAAGGTAGTGGAAGAGTTGTTCTTTCTTGTCCTGAGGGGTTGGTATAAATCTGATGAGGATTTATACAGTGTGTGACAGTGGAGAGGAAACTGAAGACTGAGCTGAGGTGTTACCTCGAACAAAAAAGGTAAAAATGTATTAAGGCCAAAGCAAATTCTTCAGAGATGGAGGTGAAGGAATGGTATTGACTGGCAGTCCTCGGGGAGCAGGAAGCCAGAATCATGGGCACTGGGAGTGGCTGACAGTAAGGATATGGGGTGTGTGTGGGAGATTAGTGAAAGGTTTCAGACTGGCTGTGAGCCATATACCAGGCTATGGCAAGGAGCATTCTCAGAGGAAAGCCCCTATCCTTGACTTAAAGGAGTGTTCATGTGCAGGTTAAGAGGTGGGATAATATTACTTTAATCCTCAAATGTTCCTCTGGGTAAATGAACCTTTGAGGAGGACAAGGTGACAATCTTAAGAAGATACCATTATCGTATTAGCATTCTAGGAGTTGGCCGAGGGCAAGCAGCTAACATGTGGGCAGAATGTATCACCAAGACAGTGAGCAGTATCATGTCTGTCTTTGGAACAAATTCAATAAATATTTACTGAGAGCCACTGTCCATCCCAAGTCATCCCAGGTGGAAACTTCAGGAAAAATGGGTGGGGAAATGGTTGGTTCCTCTGGAAGTTATAATCTAGAAGACAAGTTCTTTATCGCAACTGCCTATGAGCCTGGCCTCTCTACCCCTTTGATTTCCTGTAGTCAGAGAAGTCTGACATCAGTCAAAGACAGTGCCAATAACATTTATATGGGGGTGATGGTTGTAAATGGCTTTTACACCAAGAAGGGGCAGTGTGATCAGACAGTAAGAGCAGTAAACTCAAGCTGAAAGACCTGGGTTCTGCCAGCACAATGATGTATTTATTAGCAATCTAAATGTGAGTTACTCCCATATCTTTTTGATGCCTCAGGCTCATCTGTAAAATGGGGTTCATAGTACCTACCCCACTTTCCTCTGTGAGATCTGGATTCAGGAGCCAAATCACTTGGATTCAAAGCTCAGTTTCTCTATTTATCAGCGGTGTAATCACTGGTGTGCTACCTAAACTCTCTGTGCCTCAGGGTCCACAAATACCTAGGGGAAAACAATTCCCCCTACTTCATAGAGCTTCTAACTCACTTCATATGCAGAAAAACAGTTCAGGGAGAGCACAGAAAGTCTTTATGTATCACCTATGTTCTTATTATTACTTCCTCCTAGAGGTGATACGAAGACTCCATAAGATATGAGATAACACAATCAGCATATCATCATTCGCTTTTCCTTCCTTCTTCCCAAGTACATTTTCAGCAATGGAGCTAGGACTTGAATTAGTGTCTAGACAGAAGACCCTGTGGCCCTTCGGCAGGGATGTCTAAGAGTCAGCTCTAAGCAGGGTGGCCACGGCTCTGACTCTTATGCAGATGCCCTTCTCTTCTGTCCATGTCCTCTCAGTCACCCCAAACCCAAGTTCTGTGGCTCTATCCTAGGTTCTCAAACAATTGCATTTTACTCTTCTGGGTTCACTCTTCCTCTTTTCTGTGTTTCTCAGCTCCTTTCCCATCCAAATCTGTTAGCAAAGTGTCCTGCTTTTCCAGTACCCCTGGCTCAAGAGCATTCCATAGCTCCCCAATGCCCATGGTAGGGGATATCACACTGGTCTAGATACTGTAGAACCTCTAATTCCTGGCATTCTTCACCTCAGTTCATGAGCAACTGATATTAAAAGCACCACAATAAACAGGAACAATTTTACAGGCAGAGTCTGAGATCATATTGTCTCGGTATGCTATAAAATCCCAATCACAAGCATAAGTAGCAATAGAAGTAAAGTAACAACAGAAAAGTCTGCACTGTTAACTAAATACATGGAGTATTTTTAACTCCTATTATATTTGATTGCTCTAATCAAAGCCTCAGTTTTTCATCTGCAAAACATCACAGGGTGTTTGACAAGGTTAGAGAGACAATGTATGTTTGTGCCTGGGTTAGCGATCCTGCATATATGTGTTCGTGATCCTCACTATTATTAATTCTAAAACCCAGATGCCTCTTTCTGGCCATCAAACTCCTCCCTCCCATTTGCCCATCCTGGCTCTCATCATTCCCAGGGGTGCACTAGGCTTGTTCTGTGTCTTCTCTTTGTGGTTTCCTGCTCATTCTCACAATGCCCATGTCTGCGCTACTCTGTTCTAATCTTGCCCTGCATTCCAAACCCAGCTCACGGCGAACCATCTGCAGGAAACCTACACACTCTGTACCAGCAGCCCTCTGAATTCATACCCTCTTGCGATCCATGCAAAAAATTTTCAAAATACTTGCTGTTATTCAATATTCAATATTCTCTCTCTCCCACTAGATTGCAATTCTATCCCAAGTAGCTGCTTTGATATTTTTTCTTTAATATTAGTTTTCAGCATAAAACAAATGTTCTAAAAACTTCTAGTAATATTTTCTCTGAGGAAGTCCTAAACTGAGTGTAAGGATGCCTGAGAACTCAAAGATCAAAGTGACTTCTTTATCATTTAAGTGAAGATAATGATACCAACCTTATAGGGCTGTTTGATGGATGCAGATAGTAGGTATACAATTGCCTAGAATTCTGCTGAAATGAAAATATGATTGATTTGGTAGAAGAGAATAAGGAGGCAGGTGGAATTGAAGGAAGCCATGGAGGGAGATGGAAGGAAAAGAAGTACTATGAGGAGGCAAAGGATCGTAATGACACAGATATAGTAGTCATCTCCCATCTGCCAAGCACTGTGCTAGACTCTCTATAGAGAGTACAATGGGATATCAGTGAGGTGCACAAGTTCTGGAGTCAGCAATTGGTTTCCAATCTGGAGTCAGCTATTGGTTTCCAATTCTATCTGCGATCAGCTGTGTGATATTTAAAATGCCTGTGGCTTACTTGCTTCATCTTTAAATTGGAATCATTTATCATTTAAAGTAGGGCTGGAATTTTTTTTCTTTCTGTAAAGGACCAAGTAGCATTTTAGATTCTGTGGAACATTCAACTTCTATAGCAACTACTCAAGCCAGCAGTTGTCATCTAAAAGCAGCCATATTGTACACAAGAAAAAAATGGGAGTGTCTGTGTTCTGATAAAACAGTATTTACAAAAATGGGCAATGGGCAAGAACTGTCACATGGGGTGGTGTGCCAACCTCTAATGTAGAATCTGCTTCATAGAGGATTCATAGTGGATGGAGTGTTAGTTAGTGTTAGTGTTAGTGGATGGACCTTAGAACAAGGTCATATGCACAGCAATTGCCCAACAAACGTCATAATGAACCCATGGAATAAGTGTTAGTTTGCCCCCTTACAAAGGAGAAAATGCAAGCTCAGAAATACTCATTTCTCCAGGAGCTGGCATCTTCTAATAGTGGCAGAGCCAGACTCTGAGCACAGGCTTACCCAACTCAGAGCCTGTAGTTTCCCCACTGCAATTTTTGTTAAATTCCAAGATCATCTAAAGAGCCAGACATTATTTAATAGACCCAAAGGGAATTCTGATTTGGTCCCATATCTCCAAGTGTTTTGGGACTTGATTCAAACACTGGTGACACACTGAGTGATGAGATTAGGCCTGGGGTCCTATGAGTATTGCTGGAGAGCCCCAACTTAGTTTCCTTTGAATCCTGATTCCCATCAGTGGGGAACAGGTGTGAAATCCACGCCTGCTCCTCTCTCAGGGTATCCACACAGTCTCATGCTTCCCTGGACTCTGCATCAGTTTCCTATGACACCGGTGGAATCAGATGCCTTTGGGGGACCCTAATTAAGTGCACAAATAGGGCAGCCTTCCCAAATCCCACATTAGTTCTGCTTTGGAATGCCAGAACTTTTCTACCATGGAAAAATGCTTCATGCCCTGACTCTTAACAAACCCAGCAAGTTCAAATGCATTTCTGGGGAGAACAAGAATCCCAATCTGTTATGTGAGAAGGCAAGGAAAGAAAGGGCTTTTCTTGAAAGGGGGGAAACAAAGGGCATCCAGAAATGTCACCAGAATGCCCTGCAAACTCTCCAGCTTTCCCAAGTTGTTCTTTGTCTGAAAGCCTGGGGAGTATGATTTATGTAACTCTTTCCTGGGGTCAGTGATCAGCTTCTACCTCAGACTGTGAAGCCAGCCCTGGCAAAGATTTCTTTTCACATCTCAAATACACAGAATACAAAGAAAAAAAAATTAAAAGCCCACATTAAATGGCAAAGACTATATATTTCAGAACTGTTCACTTATCTGATGTGACAACATTCTCTCCTCCTGTTCTTTTGTCTCCCAGGGCCCAGGTGATCCACCAGAGGATTGAAGGGAACGCCCCAGTGCTGCAGCTAGAAGGTACCACTGCAACTGCTTTTGAGCCTGTAGATGTCATGATAGTCAATCCTCTGCTTTACATTTGATTCCACATCTTCTGATGTAAAACCATTTAGCTACAATCCCTGATGTCGTCTATTTTGAGAGTTCAGTGGACTATTTATGTTGACGTAGCTCACCTCATTGTGGGATATAAATTGGCTTGGTCCTGCAGCTCGATGCGCCTACAAGTCAGGGCAATGATGGGAGCCACTGGGCTGGGAGTGCCCACAGATTTACCCACCACCAGGTCTTTGAAGCCCAGGATCTAAGTGGATCCTCTAGGCTCCAGGCAGACACCCAACCCAGGCTTCTGGCAGGAGAGAGGCAAGCCTTTAACTGGCCCAGTGAAGCAGAAGCCTCCATGGGGGCTGCTACCTGAGGAGAGATGAAGGAGCCTGTAATTAGGCTGGCCAGAGTTTTATATCCTCAATAAACTATGCTGAGTCCGAGACCCCTTTAATGATCAATTTTTGAGAACTATACCAGGACATAAGACATAAGCAGTGCCTGTCCACTTCACTTCTAAGGAGAAGTGGTTGGGAGATTTGGGGTCGTAGAAACTGGGAGTTTGAGACTTTGCCTTTTGATGTTTATTTTGAATTGCCTTTCTGACAGTCCTCACCAGTATTCAGGTTTTGAAAAAGGATGTGTGTGGACATACTGAATGACTGATGCTGGTAACTGGTCTCATACTGAAGAAGGGCTGCCTTTTTAAAAGGTCTAGCTAGAAACTCCCTATCTTCAGAGCAGCAAAATACCCAAACCTCTTGGAGACCTACAAAAAAATTGTCATATTTTTAGTTTGTCATATAAGGATCTTAAAGAAAAGAACTTCTGATCACTATGTCATAACAGCAAAAAAAATAAAAAGTGGTATCTCAGAATAAACGGCAATCATTTCAATAGTCTATATTTGTTTTTTTTTAAACACTCAATACAATATACTATGCCTAGTTTTTCATTTCATATCTGACTATACTAGTGAGACAGGACTAGCAAGACTTGCTTACAGACCTGCAGTGGGGTGAGCTTCATGAATTTGCGAAGTGTGTGATCACATAAGGTCCCAGACCAGGAAGAGTCAAACTTGGGGTTTAGTGATTTGCAATTACCATCTTGAAATGCTACATAATTTGAACTTCATGCCTCGTTAATGAAGGCTGGTGAGACAACAGAGCATAGGCTGGGGCTCTGTTGTGCCTTTCTGTTCTGGGGCCATTTCTTAGCTGCCTGATCCCTGCTTTTGAATGTTCGACCCACATCTCTCACATAGTTAGGGGTGCTAACCATGCACCTAGGGTGGTAACAGGGCTACATGGGCTGAGGGGTGTATAGGGACAAGCAAAGGTATGGAGAGCCAGGGAAGTAGTGGACTCTTGAGCAGAGTAAGGCAGTGGTTCTCCCTGGCCCACACCCCCAAGCAGCTATGGAGTTTGGGGTAGGTACCCTGGGAGCTGGAAACTCTTGGGAGTCACCAGGGAGCCTGTGGAAAAAAAAGACTTCCTACCTCCTAACCAGGGTCTTGCACTGTAATTTTGCCCTGGGTCCTGCAAGTTCTGTAATTGGCTCTGCCTGCAGCGGCCTTTTGCAGCATTTGAGAATGACTGGACTGGTTTAACTCTTACCTCTACAGGGTTCCTCTATTCCTCTCACTTGGAAGTAGATTCTTTGAGTAAGGGTTGAAAATTCTCAGACTTCCTTGTGGAAAGCAAATATCCCCAGAGGCTAAGCACTGAGTCTTGGGGGTCATATTATAAATTGGCCTGGAGTGGGTTGTTCATTATCATCTTTACCTTCCTTCATGGGTGGGAGCCATGTCACAGTTTATGCTTTCACACTGCAAGTGTGCGTTTGTACACATACTTTAAATTCAGCTTCACCTTGCATGTGTGTATGTGTTTGAACACATTTTAACTTCAGCTTCTCTAGCATGGTGAATCTGTAAGAGTTTATACTTTAGATTTGCAGACAGATGTAGGTCTAGGTGCTAATTCTCTAATTTTCTGGCCATGTGACTTTGAGCAAGTGAAGTGCCTATTTAAATATCTGATTTCTCTTTTGTAAAAGGAGAAAATAATACCCACCTACTGGACATAACCAAATTTTAAAGATTAAGTGTGGTTATATAATGAAGTCCCTTTCCTCTTCTTCTGCACCTTAGCAATGAGGAACACTTGTGGAGACAGTACCTCCTCTCAGGGAACCTTCTCAACAGGGGCCCAGCCAGACACTGTCCCTGTTAAAAGCCTCTGTCACTGTTGAAGAGGTAGCTTTGTTGTAGCAGGAAGTAGCCCTGGGAAAGGCAAGGAACAATGACTAGAAATGAGAGAGGCTGGTTTTCAAGGAGTGAGTTTGTGTCCACAGAACTAGTTAGTTTTGACAGGTGAGAAGAAAAGTGGGGGGAATGCTGCAGACAGGAGTTAGAAGGCAACAAGGACAGAAGACTTCGCACGTCCCTACATTCCTGCTTGCTGCTGCACTGGGAAGGTTCTGGAGGGCAGTATCAGACCTGTTTTAATCCAAGTGCCAGGAGGCTCAGATTCCACGCTCAGACTTTCTCTCTGTAACCTTGGAAACGTCACCTCCCACTCTAGAACCAAATGTCCCCATCTTTTAAACACATTAAACTAGGCTTGTTGAAGTCTCTTCTAGGCTTGATACTTCTTATTTAAAATTAGAGCAAGGGAGTTACAGAAACACTCTGTACAGGCAGGGACACGCCCTGAGCTTGGAAGGGTCCCCTCAGAGTAGTGGCTTCCCAAAGACCTACCCCTCGCCCAGGGGTGCTGGTTCCTTGAACCAGACCCTTTGCTGGGACTCCATGAGGGCTGGCCACTGCTGGTTCTTGCTCGATCACACCAGAGACACCACATGTGAAGGGGCTGTGACTGACTATAGGAGTAACACTTCAGTCATTTCATGTGGAGATTTCAACAGTCAGTCATCTCCAAACAGAAGAAGCACAGTGGGCTATTGTGAGAAGTCCGGGGAATCCTATTTATGGCTGTGTTTTGGTTTACCCTCTCCTGGTACACAGGGTACAGCTGAAAATGGCCTCAGCTGAAAACAATCTCTTGTCTTTCACTGCAAAGCTTCCAAAATTTTATATGTAGCCTGTCAGCTCAAGGACAGTGGGCCTACCGCCCCTGCCTCTCCCTGCACTGGTCTCCCAGAGAAAGAGGGTCACTCTCTCTCCCCCTCCTACTCTCCTTCGCTTCTGAGTTGCTTCCAACAGTGGCAGGACATATATATTCATATCAGATTAGTAAGGATTTAGAGCCAGACAGACCTGGGTTCAAATCCTATTTCTTCTAGTTTTAGCTGTAGGACATCGGGCAAGACAACCTCTCTGGCCTTAAGTCTTACCAGTTGAAAACTGGAAAATAATAGTACCCAGCTAGCAGAACTGTTTCAAGAATCAAAACACTGAGATGCATTGCTGCAGATAAATATGGGCATCCTTGTTTTGCTTTTCTCTCTGCCCTAATCATTTTGGCCTGATCCACAGAAACCAGACTTCTGTCTCAGCTTCCTTTCTTGACTTTTGGTCTCCTTTGCTCTTGCATTTCAGACCCACCAGGGTAGACTGGGTCTGGATCTTGGCCTTATTGCCATTCCTTCTATGCAGGGACCCCTGATTGCAGCAGAGATCTTCCTGAGGATGACCAGGATATATATATATATATATATATATATATATATCAAAATAGCCATTCATTTTATTAAACTTTTTAGAGCTGACTTATATCATTTCATCTTCTTAACAAGCCCAGAGGGAGGCACCATTTGCAACTCAATCTTATAGATGAGAAAATTAAATGTTGGAGACGCTAGGTCCAAGTTCATAGCGGTATAGACCAAGTTCTAACCCAGTGTGTCTGAGCCAGGAACCTTCTCTTGCAATCACCAACCTTGATTTTTGAGTACTGGGTGCTCCCATGTTCAATCCTCACCTTTTTGATTGTCAGAGAGGCTACCACTTAGTGAACACCTCTAACCACTACACGCATGACTCCACTTTTTCAGCAATCCCATGAAGACGAAAGTATTTCCATGCCCCTTGTACAAACAAGAGAGCTGAGGTCAGCAAAAGTGTTAGGGAACACCAATCAGCAGGAAAGGAGGAGCTAGGATTTAGGTACCATAGGTGATGTCTCTGTAGCTTCTGAAGCACTGTGTTATATGCTAGTGCTTTATAAATACTAGCTCTGCAGCAGCTCTCTGTGGTGGGTAATGTGAGTATCCCCATTCTATAGATAGGGAAGCTGAGGTAGAGAAGAATGAAGAAACTGGCTCCAGACCTCACAAGTAGGAACTGGATTCTGAATCCAGTTGTCTGGCTGAAATGTCTGAGCTCCCAGACTCTAGCATCCTGTTCGTAAGAGAAGTGGAAGATGCCAGTAAGGTCAGGGACAAAGAAGTTATTTCAAAGGTAGAGGAAATTATCTCTGTATGGGCGGGAGGCTCAGGGAGTCTGGGAACTACAACAACTCTGCAAGAAGAAACCCTCCACCCACGGTAAGTTGGAACAGTCCCCTGGAGCCCTCGCTCTATTCCTTCAAATGGGGCTGGCCACCCTGGAGAATTTTCCAGTATTAAGCAATGGTGTAGGTGTTTCGTTTCCTTTAAGGGCACTGAGGTGCATGATTTGGAAATTGCCTCAGACTCTTGAGCAAGTACTGATCCCATTCTTCAGCTACAAAATCCTTAGAAAAGCTGGGAGTCAAAGTTTTAAATGACCAGTTATGTTCGCATGACCTGGAGGGGGAAAAACAGTCTTTCATCAGGAAAGGTCGGGACAAACCTGCACTGAGCAGCTACTATGTGATGAAACATGAGTGATTCCAAATCTTGTTACATCCCTTTGAAACTGTGACTAGTCTCATTTTTAGGGAGTAATAAACAAAGGCTCAGGGCAATGAAGTGATGTTCCCAAATCAAGTGGCAAGCAAGGGAGCCTAAATAGCACCCCAGGTTCTTAGCTAACTCCCTGCTGCCTCTCGTTTGCCTAGAAACTGCTCCATATGGTTTTAGAATTTCCCCATAATTAATGATGAAATTACCAAGAATGTCTGCACAAACATAGACCACTCTGTCAACCTGGTGGATTTCAGCTTAAAATGTTATCATTCTGAAAAAGAGAGCTGGAGAAAAAAAAAGTTACAGGGAAAGGTTCCAAGAAATCTTGAAGTTATAAAGTCAGACATTCACAGATGTGAGTATATGAAAATTTGAAACATCATAGGCAAAGGTGGATGACAAGGTGCATATTACAAACAAGTCTGCAACACACAGGACAAAGGATTGCTACACAGAGTGTATATAGAAGCCCTCTAACTCAATTAAAAAAGGCAAACAACCCAGTAGAAAAATAAAGGGTATTAAAGGTTTATTAATGGGAAACAAACGAACTAGCTTTTGATATAAAGAAAATATTCATTCTTACTAGTTACAGAGCAAAGGCAGAAGAAAAAGAACAATGAACAGCCACTTTCCATCCAAGGAACTGGCAAAGATGTTAAACCACTGACAATATCCAGTGTTGGCACAGGAACACTAGTGGCAGGAATACAATTTGAGGTAGCCTTCTTGGAGAACATTTTCACCATAGCTTACAAAATTTTAAACTTACCACTCCTTTTGTTCCTATGTCTCCAAGAGAAATCTTCATACTTGTATATAAAGACTCACACCAAACATGAACCTTATGTCACTGTTTGTAAAAGCTGAGTACTAGAACATTTCTAAAATAGGTCACTGATTAAATAGTTGTTATATAGGCAGATTGTGGAACCAGTATTAGTACGCAGCAGAAATGGACAACTCTATGTGCTTGGACACTCCAAAACATCGTGTAGGTGAAAAAACGGTGCAGAACAATTTGTATGAAATGACCCTAGGTCTGCACCTATCCATGTGTGGATGAATAAGAATGGTTAGAAAGACAGGTATGGTGTATAACAGCGATTACCTCTGGGGTCCCGAAAGGTTTGTGCCTTTTGCCTTCCACTCTATATTCTATATGCACACGAGTTTAACATATAAATGTACCCCATCTTGTCCCAAGTATCTAGAGAAAAGCATGTTACCCACACGGACAGTTACTTGTCCTCTGCTCTGGGTTATCTGCTGTTCCACCCAGGATGGAAGGGTACTCTCCCAAGTTGAGTAAAACTTGATTACATCCCTCTCCTGCTGATGGGAATGTAAACAGCTCACCTGGAATCCACCTATTGCCCACCCTTTTTCTTTTCCATGGGGCGCATACACGCAAACACGGTCACGTCCACTCATTCTTGTCCTGTGTACATCCTCACTCAGAAGAACTCCCGCAGAGGTTATTTCACAGGCCAAGATCATTTGAATCTTGGATCCAGATCATTCTTGTCATCTTGATAAAACACGTACAGAATCACACTCAGATAGAACTACAACAAAAATAACAAATTGTCAGGTCCCATATGCACAAGTCTTGATTTAAACCATGGGGTCCAACGGGCACATCTTGGATGTGAAGCGCCTTAAATAATGGCCAGCCAGCCTAAAACATATCAGATGTTCCTTTAACCTTAGCTCGCCCAAGACATAAACTATATGTTCAGGGAAAAGCAAAGTCAAATGACTCATGACAGAGTTTGTTTTTAGTATGAATTATTTTTTCTGGCTCCTTGCATTTAAAGACGGATCCTTTTCAGATGGGCAGAAGCAAGGGCTGCTGGGAGGTGTGCTCATGAGCCTTCCCAGCCTACTGAGAGTTGCACATGGATGTGGGGGTGGGGGGGTGGGGGGAAGGCTGTCTAATTCCCAAGATGCTCACTCCAGCCATGCACTGCTGCTGCCTCCTCCTCTGACAAGAAACAATGCAATGGGCGAGGTGGTAGAAAGGGCACTGCATTTGGAGTCTTAGAGACTCGAGCTTCAATTCCAACTTTGCCATTTATTTACTAACTGAAAGATGCTTATAATATCAGGTGGGTTTTCTGGGCTGCAGTTTCCTGAGTCTGAAATGGGGATAAACACTGGGTTAGATTGCAGTGAGGCTTCAATGTGGTAATTGAGTAGAATTTGATTTATCCAGATGAAGTCACAAAATGACTTTTGGCTTAATACTGTCATCTCATGAAGTATAACTACACTATGTATGTGGACAAAATCATTGCCTCAAACTCATACTTTCATGCCACATACAGTTAAGTTTCTTAGTCCAGAAACCCTTTGTTGATGATATCTTAAATTTTACACATTGCCCTCCCTCAGTTGCAATCTAAGTTGCATGTGTGTGCATCTGTGCGGCCACATGCACAGAGTTCTTTAGTTAACGCTTCCAAGCCCTGGTTCAAATGACATTATTTTGGAAAGTTTTTTTTCTGATTCCTGAAGCTAAGTGAAATGCTACATCTATTCCATAGTGTGCAGCACATTCTATTATCAATGCTTGTATTGTTCCTCGACAATATTGTGATAAACCTGAGAGCAAGGCTTGAATCTTGTTCAGAGCTATGTCTAATGAACAAAGAGAAATGCCCAACACCAGTGGCTTACACAAAGAAGGCACAAATAAAATCTGTTGAAGAAATGCAGAAAATAATTGAAGGATAACAATGACCTGGAGTCTGTCTTCAGCAAGCTACTACAAAGGCAAGTCAGACAAAGGTGAGTTATCATATGTGTAAGAAGTACATATTTTGCTGGATGCTGAGAGCACTGAGTGAGTAACTGCTAAGAGGGCTTGGATTTCACTGTTGCCTTATGTTCACCTTAATTTGACAATAGGACAGCATTGTCTGGGATGCGAGTATATGTGCAAGGTACACAGACTGCAATCGTTCTTATATTGCCTGTGCACCTCTGTCCCCCAACACTCCCTAGATGACCTCGGGATTTTGTCATTCCAAGTCATTTCTTTGAAATAGTGTAACCAGGATCTGAGGCAGAAAGAAAAAAGTGTCAGGAAGCTGAGAGAGGAGACGCACACCACCAAATTCCCCTTATTTAACATACTTCAGCCTCCTGGGTCTTTGGACTCATCTTCAGACATAATTCAACTCATTCCCACCTCAGGGTCTTGGCACCAACTCTATTCTCCGGTACTGACCTTCATCTCAAACATCACTTCCTCAGGAGGGCTCTTCCTATTATTTGCATGATGAGTCTTTCATTCCAGCCTGCTCTGTTCCTCTTTGCCGCCATATATTGCTTTACTTTCTTTCACGGCATTATTTTATTTTTTTTATTCTTCCTGAACACATATTTGCTGTGCTTCTATACTCTAAAATTACTTGTTACTAGACTCCTCCCAGCTATAACATAAGCTCCGTGGTGGCAGATATTTTTTTTTCCAGTGGATATTTCTAGATGTACTACTAAGGTGCAGACAGGTATCAAAGGGTAAAGGAGGAAGGTCCCAAAGGGAAAGACAGTTGATAAGAAAATGTTCAAGAAAGAACTAATACTATTTACTGCATACTAATTATGGCAGGCTTACATACCACCCTGTTGAAGTTTCCCTTTAGGGAACCCATAAACATTCCAAGAACATGTGTAGAATGGGGATAATAATACTTTCTGTCTCACAGTTCTGCTGCAGTGATTAAATAAGCAATTTCATGTAACAAGATTTCAACAGTGCTTGGGATCTACAAGCCATTGATAAATGATGCTTATCATCAGCATCATCATCACGTACAAAGAGATGTGACACACAGATAAGAGCTGCCTATAAGAATTATGTATCACCATGTGTTATTTGTCTTTTCTTTTTAAGGGGAAGTGCAGAATTTCTACAATGTTCAAAGTTAGACACATATTCCCTATTGTGGATGTAACATAATGCAGAAACAATTTGATAAGAATTGTTCATCAAGGCCGGGCATGGTGGCACATACCTGTAAGTGGCAGCCTAGGAAACCATGGTGGGAACCAGGGATCGCGGTTCGAGTCCCTCTTGGGGCAACATTGAGAGACCTAGTTCCAAAAAAATAGCTGGGTGTGGTGGTATGCGCCTTGTAATCCCAACTACCTGGGAAGCTGAGGCTGGGGATGGCTTGAGTCCATGGTACTCTGGGCAATGTGAGCCGGCACAGGTAAAAATAGTGAGACATAGTCTCAAAAAATTTTTTCAACAGCATTTATATCATCAGACAATTTTACTGTGCTTTAATAAACACATTATAATTGTTTTTGTCAAAGATTTAAAAGGACCAGGCTTTATAAACATGAATCATCATGTCAGAACTCTAAGAAACCGAAAGGAAATATAATGAAACAGTTGGGAGAATGAAAAGTTAAAAAAGGGTGAAATACAACCTTGTAAGACCTTATTCTGAGAATGCTGAGGAAAGAGAGATCAGAACATCTGGAGACATAAGAAGCAAAAAAGAACCACATGAAAGAACAGTGAAGCACCACTGCGGTAATCCTCTGTAAGATGAATGCTAGAAACAAAAGTAAAAGCTACTATATTAAATAAACCCCACTGATTTATTATTAATACGGTTTTAAAATCTGCTAGAACAGAATACATTGTTCAACTTTGGCTAGTTTTTTATAGAAAGACTGTTTAGTTATAGATATTCTTGAGCTGTCACCAGATGGCAAGCTGGTAGGTAGAACTAGCCACCAATATCACAAGGCGGACACTTGTCTGCTCTCTTATTCAACTTCATGATGTAGGAATATCTTGAAATAGCATGGCAAATAACAGGGGGATTGCTTTTTAAAAGGAAACTGAGAACATTTAAGTAGAACATGCAGTGCTTCCTAAGGCCCCTAGGTGTCGCTCTTACAAAGCCAACAGAAGCCTGAACTGTCAAAAGAAACAAAATATGATCAACTTAGTACATCCAATACAAAGCACTACAAACAATAATAGCTTCAAAGGCAGACATTATTATTATAGAAGCTGCAAACAACTTAGTATCTCTAAGACAATTATTAATTTCCTTTTTAATTCAAGGGTTTACTCCATAAAGAAGAGGTGTCTCATTTTTTAGCCAAAAAACAAACCCAAAAAAGCAAGCAACAATAACAACAAAAAACACCTCAGGGTTGTACTCTTTCTATAAAACAGTTACATTTAGAGATTCAATAGAAACACTTGATGCTGAGTGATGTATAAATTGATTTCTAATCAAGACTGGCCTGTCAGCACAAAAGAACTAGCATTCTGAATAAAAATATAAGACAGTGAAAGAGGTTTGTGTTATTTGACCAAAGGCTATCATCTTATTAAGTGTATTTAAGCATGGTTTTCATTTAAATTTGGCAGCTTGATTAATAAGGATGTATTAAATAAAACTTGACCGCTAGGAGTATATTTAGGAGTCAGTACCACATAAAACAGAACATGTACAATTTGGTTTCGCTGCTATTTAAGGCTTCTCCATTCTCTTGGTTTGGGCTTAGGATAGGCACACATATTAAAAATTAAGTGCACACAGTCTCATTTTATGCCCAATCCTTTTAAAAGTCTTTCTCTTTAAACAGAAACATGCTATGGAAAATGAACTCAACTCAAGTGAAAGATAATGGACTCATCCCTTTGCGGAAAGCTGTCCTGCTATCAAAAGAAGTAAGAGGGGAGGATAAGAAGCAGGAGAAAAAGAGTCCTAAGTAGTCAGCAAAGAGAGATGCCCAACTTCAGAGAGGAACTGAAATCAGTTTCTACACCGATGCATCATACTTTGCTAGAGTTAAGAGGCCAAGTGAATGGCGCCATTTACCATGAGGCCATGAGGCCAAGAGACTATCTGAAGATGTAAGGGAATGAATTAGTGGGCAGATAAATGCTGGAAGATGCTGAATGACTCCTAATGCATCAAAGAAACTTAATGGGGGGGGGGTAGCTATAGTTTTCTGAGCTTAAAGCTAGCACTGATATATCAAGCAGCTTGATTAATAAGGATAGGGGGCAAAGCCAGTTAAGACAAGCTGAGAGGAAGAAAGTGGTAATTATATGAAGAGCCAAGGAGTAAAGTTCTAACTACTATTTCTCATAAAAAATGAAAACACTGTATCTGACATACAGAGGCATTCTCTGTTTTCCACTATTATGAGGTTCCACAAAATTCTCAAGTCTGGAACAAGATACCAGAGTGGCCAAAATGTACTATAACACATTGATCTCTGAACAATCTTGAAGAAGAGGCCCCAAGTATTATTACTATTCTTAAATTTGAAAATGAATTTAAATCAAGAAAAGAACAGAAAATAAAAGGCTATCACTCGAAGCAGAGTTTTTCTTTTTGTTGTTGTTATTGTTATGGATATTATTCTGTCCATTTACAGAGGAGGATAAAACTTCAGAGAGGCTTCATATTATCTAAGTTGGAGGTGAGAATTCCAAGGCTGACTTGGAAATCCACTCTTTAAACTCCAAGCCTTACAGCCCCACTACTCTTCTGTGACTAGTTGAAGACCGGGACAGGAGCAGTGAAGGAAACTTGTGATTATTGTACTATGACAATACAATACTGCATCCAGTCGCATTCATCTCCCTTGTCACCTACTTTCAAAAGACTGATGAGCATCTGAGTTTACAGATCCTGTCCCACTGCTGTTCTCATATCATAACCAGGCTATTTTTCCAAAGGGACAGAAAGAAGTCACTAAATGTTAAACATTCCTAAGTCTTCACAGTGATGATGGGTACAATTAGGGGCCACTGTTGCACTAAGAATCCAACCAGAAAGGAAGGGAATTCTGACACCTGTTATGGCTGCAGGTGAACCTTTGAGGATATTATATGAAGAGAAACAAGTCAGACACAAAAAGATGAACACTCCATGATTCCACTGATGAGAGTAGTTAACACAGCCAGATTCAGAGGAGCATTAAGTGGCAGGGTAGTTGCCCAGGCCTGCAGGAAGGGGAAGTGGAAAATTACTGTATAATGGGTAAGTTTCAGTTTTACAAGATGAAAGTGTTCTGGAGATGGGTTGCACAACTTGACACGACTGACATGTGCACTTAAAAATGATAAATTTTACATATGGTGCTTTGCCTCGACTAAAAGAGACCAAGAAAAAAAGAAACACATGAAAAGAAACATTGTCTTCCAATGAAACTTTCAATATTCCTTGCCTGGCAGGAAGCATGACCTTCCAAATTTTTTGATTTGTGGAAGTAAAAGTCTTACTGTGGTGCATCTCTGCTACTTTTCTGGAAAGCAGGAAGTCTGGAGGAAACAGACTATTTTTGTTTAACATACAATATTTGACATCTGCATGTTTCATATAAATTCCTAGATTGACCAGCAAAGAACTCTGAACAAAACACTTCCGCTCTCTGGGTCCTAGCTTCCTCCTCTGTCAGATGAGGGGCTGAGTATGCTGGTCTCTGGGGGCTTTTTCAAGTCTCAGATTCAAATTTCTATTTCCACAAATGCTTATACCCTTGACTTTATTAGGTATACTTCATTTATTAGGGACACTCAAAGGAAAAGCCATTTGCCACTTGGGAAATATCACCTCTGCATTTTACTCCAGGGAAATGGAGGAAATAAGGATTCAGGGGAGGGAGGAAGGCAGGAAACAAGGGTGCCCTACAAGGAGCACTGGACTGGTAAGCAATGAGGTCTAGTTCTGTGCTCTGGCTCTTGTTCAGCAAGTGAATCAGAAAGGAAGGAAGGCTTTACTGGGGCTTCTATGCAGGAGATACTAATGGTGCATTCTTGTTATTGCACAAACTTTAG